>JARYGA010060955.1:0-42389 GCA_030545235.1 Helianthus tuberosus
AGCTTGCACAGCTGTTGCAACATCAAGATGTGGGATATCCAAGGATTCTCGACTGAATTTGTTCACATAATCCCTCAAGGATTCCTGAGGCCATTGAGTTATCCTGTAAAGATCACTGGTTAGTTTCTCAAAACTCCGACTACAAGAAAATTGACTGTTAAATAAATTAACCAAATGAGCAAACGAAGTAATTGAGTGAGGAGGAACGTTTAACAGCCATTTTAAGGCTGATCCTGTTAGAGTAGAACCAAATCCCTTGCACAAGCACGCTTCCTTGAACTCCGGAGGGATAGGGTTAATCTCCATTCTTTCCCTATACTGAGCAATATGCTCCTCAGGATCCGTAGTCCCATCATAAAGCTTCATGTTGGGGGTTTGGAATCTCTTTGGGATCTCAACATCACATATAGGATATGCAAAACGAGATATCTTGTGGCTGTCCTGGGACACTTCCGGGATGGGCTGGACCACCCCAGGTACACTAGATATCATGTCCTTCAACTTTTGAAGTTCCCTAGTAAGTGCTGATGTTACACCTGTATCCTGCAAAGATCCACCATTGTTAGTAGCATGAGTATTATTATTATTTGACACGTTACCCGTTGGAGGATTTTTCCCATATCCTGAAGCATATCCTGAGCTCCTCATGGTTAACATCCTGACCGAGGAGGGTATTTCAGGAGTATGATTCTGAGGAAGACTGGGCACAATATTCCCCCTGTTATCCTCAGTATACACAGCTGAACTGAAGTTCAACGCTCTGGGGTGTAAGGGAGTGACATTGTCCTCAGCAGATCTGCTCGAACCAGACTTCAGGAGTTGTATTTCCCTTAAAAGCATTTGGTTTGTTTCCTGTTGTTGCCTCATTTGTTCCTGCACACTTCCAAATAAGGTTAAAATTTCATCATTAGAAGCTAAAACGGGAGCAGATCCCTGGACACTCCGAGTAGGGATAACATCTTGAGATTGTGTAGAGGCTGGCGTCCTTGTAGGAGGTGGTGGAAGCACCGAACCGGTAGTAGCAGAAGTCATAGCAGACACAGTAGAGGAACTCATGTTTAATCTTGAGGCCATTATGGACAATGTGGCAAAAAGTTTTGAAAACAGAAAACCGATTAGCGATTTGACAAAAAATTTTAGTAAAGAGAGCACCACTTGCCCCACGGTGGGCGCCAAATTGTTTTGGTCAAAAATTACCGAAGCAATTTAGTGATCAAATTAGTAAAGTGAGGTAGTGTGCTAGAAAGTGTGATTGAAAATATGCTTTTTAAGTTATTTAGAAAATCAGTATTCAGGATACGGCTCAGGATATTGAGCTGTATCTATGATCAAACAATGAGCAAAAGTAAAGTAAACGACACGAGATGTACGAGGAAAGCCCTTGATCAATCTAGATCGCCGGCATAAAACCTCGGGAGCTGACAATCGCAGCTGCCTTGTTCTTCTATTGCTTCAAAAATCAGGATACAGTGCAGGATGTGGTACGGATCGACTAAGTGTTACAACGAAAATTGAATACAAGTGTGTTGTTTGCAATGAGCTAGAGAGTGAAAGTGTACGAGAGTGTTAGTGAAAATTGTGTGTTCTAAGCTGATCCGCCCCCATCTATTTATAGTAAAGATAAAATAACAAACTACCCTAAACTTCCGGGATCCACCGAATATTCCTTCATCGAACGTTGTAGACCTGGTCTTTCGGGCTCAACGTCTTTCCTTCAACAAACTCGCCCGAGTCTTGAGGAGAAGAAGTCCACTTGACCGTTAGCAAGTCTCAGCCTTTAACCTGCACGTGGTTAATTCAATAAAGCTCAGGATATCGCCCAAGATGTTAGCAATATCCTCTTCCAGTATCCTGGTGACAAATAAACAAATAAAGGCAGGATATTGGTCAGGATACGTATGTTAAGAAAATGACCCCTAACACAAACCATCTCAATCTTCCCTCCTTTATCTTGTCTGATATACTAGCTACTTCTAACCTCTCCCTAAAAACATCATTTCTTATTAGTGCTTCGTTAAAGAGAAATAATTCATGTGATGATCCCATAGTATTTTCCAAGGTTTATTATTTTGGCTAAATTCTAATCTTCTTAGTCGCTTAGCTTGTATGGCGTTTTCTAATTGATTGCTTTTTATTAATTTAGATGTTTAAACTTTATAGTCAAATATTTTATATATTTAGACTAATAGGCTTTACATTTATTAGTTTTATAGTTTATATAAGCAAGATGAATTGATGAAAGTTAGTATAATATTGAAGGCGGACATGACCCAGGTTTTTTTATCTCGCTCAGAGCCTATTTTTTTTTAACAATGTCGGTGACGGCCTTGATTATAATCATCAAAACGGACAAATAATTGATGTAAGTTGGTTATTTATGGTATAACATGTGTGGTATAAAATATGAAATTGTTGTTAATGAGTGAAGAAAGGTAAGGTTGTTTTTAGTTTTTGTGGCGATAGAAATGAGGGCCGGGTAGCAAATGTTGGATTTAGTGGTAGATGTGTAAGGAATGAGATTTGTTTCTACTTGCATCATGGGGCAATGAACAAATCACGTGATCCTTATGAATTTTTGGATTAACCACAGTAAATAATTAAGGCATAAGGGGTGTTTTAACCTATATTACTTTAGGAATTAACACATATATTAGCAAATACAAAATTTTAGTGATGAGAAATTTTAAGAGTTGAGAGATATCTTACACCCTCTCAAACAGAGGGTCTAACCTCACTCTGGCTAGACTATGTTATCTTAACCGGGCCCACGTTGGCGTCAGAGTTTGGTAAACGGTGTTCTCCGGGAAACCATACCACCCACGGCAAGTGGCAGGGGCTTGTGCCGCCACAAGAGAGAATCTCTCTGGCGTAACGAACGGTGGACTAAAACCCAGGGTGGCTCGGGCTCGAACTCTTGACCTAAGGTCTGGAAGAACTAGCCTTCATTACCTTTATCCACCAAATATGGCACTAGTGAGGATTGAACTTGAGTCTCAAAAAAAAATCCACGTCTTTCCAACCACTAGACCATTGGAGCAGCGTCATTAATTTCGTAGAACTGAGACAATCATAGTAGCGTCATTAGTGAGTTAGATACGCCATTGTAACATGTTTGGACGCACCCTTGTCATCACATTAGGGATGAGCATTTGGTATCAAATCCCGATCCCGTCCCGATACCGTCCCGATCCCGATCCTGAAAATACCGTACCGAATTTTTTCGGTACTGGAAAAGGTATCCACTTTTTGGCATTTTCGGTATCGGTATTTTCGGGATGGTTACCGGTTCGGTACGGTACCGGTAAAATACCGAATTTTACCTTCAAATACCGCTACCGTACCGATACCATACCGATACCGTACCATACCGACATATTTCGGTATCGGTACCCAGTTTTGGCGAAATTTGGGATCGGAACGGGATTGGGATTTGGTCATCCCTACATCACATAGTGCACCAAAATCTTTAAAAGTCAATTATTAAAGAAAAAAAATACACATGTGTATAGAAGAAAAGTATAGATACTTTTTTAAATGTCTCAAACATATGATACTCCTACTCAAATTAAATAACAAGTCAAAAGATAATAACATTATATACACAAATATTCATGCATCGCTTTTAAAGTATGGGCATATGTTAAATTAATAACAACAAATAAGTGTATAAAGTGTTATGAACATTTGCATACCTTTATAAAAACGCATATGTGCATACCTTAAGCCTAAATCAATCATTAATAACACAAAACTCAAATTGCTTAGTAATGTCAAGATACAAAACCAAATTACAAAGCTCTCAACAAAAAGTACCAACCAACCATGGCAGTAGATTCGCCACTGCGCGCGTGGCATATAAACATGGATAACATGATCCGCAACAGCTCAACTATGACACAAGAACAGTGGGCAATTAGGGTTCCCGAACATGTATAGCAACGTGATCGAATTTGGATGCAACTTAGAATGAAGCCTAAGAGAGTCAATGAGGTTTCACCATATTAATTTTAAGATAAGAGGTGTTGTGACATGATGAGGTGTAACACTAGTGGCTAAGGTTTTAAACCCTCAAATATACCCTATATATGTATTATACCCTATAAGGGTAGGCGGGGCGCTACGTTATGGTGCGTGGTGGTTGGGTGACCACGCGTGGAACACCGCCGCCACTGAATGTGACCACGTGTAGTGATGATAACGCGTGGTGGTGACAACGCGTTGAAGATTTCTTCCCAAACAGTCTATGTTTCCTTCTCCTTCACTCCTTGCTTCCTTCTCCTTCACATGTGGTGAGTGATGGACACCCCCCACTAAAATTCATCACTAGTGATGGAAGCAAGTTCGATGACGTGACGGAACATGATTGTGTGTGGTGAGTGATGGAAAGTGAAGCACCCCCACCCCTAATAATAGCAATATATCATGTTACTTTTTAATGTTTTTTTGGTATATACAATTAAATTGCATTTGGAGAATAAGCATATATATAATCCACCACAACCCCTCGTTAGGTTGTGGATTTAAATTGGTTGTTGCCTTCAAGTAATTATTTAGAATAATATCATAAGTTGGTCTACTTTTTATATTTAAACACATCTTTTTCCTCAACAAATATTGACTTTTATGTTTTGTTTTTCATCTATAAACAACTGTCATTTGCTTACATGACAAAAAAAAAATCATGCATGATGCATGTGTGTTCTTCCTTTAATATTTATATTTTCTTCCCGATGTAATATTTTTAACCCCTCATCGTGTGAATTAAAGAAATTTTAGATTTTAACATTTACGATAAATTAAAAATAGTATTTTTAAAATAATTTAAGATGTTAAAAGAAGTTGGTATTTGGATTCCAAGTTCTTGTTTTGATATAGATGACTTGGTACCTCATCTTTTAACGATTATCATATAACTATAATCATCTAGTGGAAAAGAATGATAGAGAAAGAAATTAATATTCTAAAAATAAATAAATGTGTATACATAATAAAGAGTAAATTACAAGTTTTGTCTTTTATGTATGTACCAAATTGCAGGCGGTGTCATTTGACTTCAAAATTGACTAGTTTTGTCCTTAACGTTTCAAAATCTTGCACGTTATGTCATTTAACTCTAACCTAGTTAGATTTTTTGGTTAAGTATGGTCATGTGCCTTGCATATGAGGACATTCTTATCATTTCACTTTCTTAAGGGGGTATTGTGTAAAGAACTTTTAATGAGGGACTGTTTTATAAAAAAACAAAAAATAAAAGGATTTATATAAACTCTCTCTCTTCTCCCTCTCTCATCTGATTTTCCATCTATCTCTCTCTCTTAACGTAATTTGAAATTTCTTCCATCTCCTTTCTCGAAAATCCAGTGGTAGGGCGGAGTTAGTCAATTTTTGTCTCAAAATCATCAAAATGGATCGATAATGTTTTGTTACAAACTTTGTCTTAGTCACAGTCAACACAACCCCTAAATTTTAGAACTTCATAACAAACTGATGGGATTCATGGTAATATACTATTAAAGTCAACAACAACTATTCTATATTCAATTTGTTTATTATAACAAACATGTGTGTATATATATTCTTATATAGGAAAGGATCAAATAGGAATTTTATTTTGGCTAGGAAGTGTAGGAAGCAATATGATTATGACATGTGGCAACATTTAAAATAAAGAGAAAGGGTATTTTAGTCAATCCAACCATTTCTTCTTCCTTTTCAAAACCCAGTAACTTCAAAACCCACCATTTTCAAATCCACCATCTTCAACCATTTCTTCACTTTCTATCTCAATAATCACTACATTATAGTGCGATTTTCGTCACCAATCAATGATTCAAACACCCGATCAACGTGTTCTTCAGCTTTTTTGAAGAAAACCCAGCTTAGTTTCATACAAAATCTCGTTTGTCTGGTGATTTTGAAGATAATCACTCGATTCGTTCGATTTGAGCGCTGATAAGTGTTTCAATCATTCAAAATTCGTCAATTGTTGAAGAATTCACTTCGATCCATGTAAGAAATTCTTTAATTTCATTTTTACGATCTGGGTTTTTAATTTAGTCATTGCGTTTTACGATCTTGGCAGGGATCCGGGGGCAGCACCCCTGGTAGCGGGGTCCCAGGGGCGGCAGCCCCTGGCGGGGTCCAAGGGGCAGAGCCCCTGTCTCGTAAACTGCATTGGTTGAGACAGTTCACAGCACAGACAATTCACAGCACAGACAAAACTATTGTCATGGTTCAATGCGTTTTACCGAGAACACTTTCTTTGGTGTTTTTAGGCAATTGCGTTTTAGAACTAAAACATTTTTATGTGTTTTCTGGCCATTGCGTTTTAGAAAAACACATTCTTGAAGTGTTTTTGGTGCATTGCGTTTTAGGTAAAACACTTTTTTAGGTGTTTTCAGTCCATTGCGTTTTACAGATAATACTTTCTTTTGTTTTTTAGGCAATTGCGTTTTAGAATGAGTCATTTTTAAGTGTGTTCTGGCCATTACGTTTTACAAATAAGACATTTCTTTGTGTTTTTTGTGCATTGCGTTTTAGGTAAAACATTTTTTTATGTGTTTTCAGTCCATTGCGTTTTAGAAAACATACATTTTAAGTGTTTTCTGGCAATTGCGTTTTAGAAATAAGACATTTGTTTGTGTTTTTTGTGCATTGCGTTTTAGGTAAAACACATTTTATGTGTTTTTAGTCCATTGCGTTTTAGAAAGTACATTTTCTTTTGAGTTTTTAGGCTATTGCGTTTTAGAAATAAGACATTTCCTTGTGTTTTCTGGCCATTGCGTTTTACAAATAAGACATTTCTTTGAGTTTTTAGGCTATTGCGTTTTAGAAAAATGTCATTTTTTAGGTTTTTTTTTCATTGCGTTTTACGTAACTGGGGGTTTTTCTATTGCGTTTTACGCAACTGAGTTTTAAAAAAAAAATCGAAAATATAGCAATAGTATACTCGTTTTAAAGATAAAAAACACTCTTTTTTTGGTGCAATTTTTATAAAAAAAAATAATGTCGTATGAAAGAGTTATTAACGTTTAAAAAATGGGGGGGGGGGGTTGTAACACCCGTCTAATTTATTTAAGGGTTTTCGTATATATTACGAAAACAAATATGAGATTATAAGTAATTACTGTCGAATAATACGGGTGAATTAAAACTTTTACAATTTGAAAATATTACAATTTAATATCTAACGAATTGCCGTTTAAAATAACGACGAAACAACGGGCGGAAGCTTTATTCTAGTGTGTTCGGTTCTTGCTCGACGCTCGATCTTCATCCGGGAACACTTGGTATTTTCCTGTGATCAAAACCAACCTAAAAGTTAGTTTTGATGCTTAAACAATAGGTTAATCAAGTTCTAAACAACAACCCATGAGATAAACGAAAAATTTCCAGTTTTGCAGTCTGACGCGGGCTGCGACAGACTTAAAGACATCTTACGCGGGCCGCGACGTATCATCGCGTGTCGCGACGTAATTCAGGCCATCCGTCACGTGTCGCGAGGGAACACCATTTCCAGCAGGTCCAGATTCTGTACCTGCATATCAGCCAGCTCCGAATTTTCTAAAAATCCAACTTTAAACTAGCATAACTTTTTACTCGGTTGTCCGTTTTACGCAATTCTTTTTCCTACGCGTCCGTAATTTAATTCTCCATCTAATGGAGTTAAAATCCAACGTCCGACATAATAAAATTTCAGACTTTTAACTCTTCGGCTTATTACCCTTTTTACCAACTTTTGACCCGTTCGTGATTTCACCTAACAAACTTGTTTGTGACCCTTGTTTCTTTTTGTAAACCTATAAATATGATTATTTCCTATCGTACAAGGTTCAAATCACGGGTTATTACACATTCTTAACCCGTTTCGCTAATACTTCTATTTTGACCCGTTAAGGGTATTTATGCACTAAGGTCCCATAACATCCCTTTTATACTTATCTTAAGGATTTAATCTATCAAAACACTTATTTCCAACAACCTTTAAAGGTCGTTTGCCCGGTTTACCCAACAAGGGCATTTTAGTCAACTTTAGCCCCTCATTTACGACGAAGGGCATTTGCTACTTATTTGACCCAAAAATGTATGTTTAACCACAATTGTATTTATACGTACCTGGCTCGAGTCAACCTAGTGACCCGTTTCAACACCTTGCTTTTATTACCGCTATTCTATGGCGACGCAATTATCCAAATTACTATTCGCTCCTGTAACACATGACTTGACCACCGCATTAGTTGATTTCGTCAAATGGTGTTATCCCCACCATTTGACCCGTTCGGCCTATATAACCCAACATTTTTATATGTAACGAAACATGGTTTTTAATTACCAATCACACATCCGACCCATTTCGGATTTTCTCTCTAGATCTCTAAAGTCACTTCTTATATTTTTAACCCATTCGACTTACGCTATGGGTGTCCTTTGAACTTTAATTAACTTTAGTCGATACTTGACTAAATTTCCATTTTTACCCAATTTCCCATTACTAGTTACGCGCCATAAGGTAACCTTAAGAAAAACTCTTTAACTCTTAACCAATTCATGACTAGTTTATCATTTTGCCTTTTTCTCCATAAATCATGGTTTAAAACATTTTTATTGGTTCCAACTCATTTCATTTCGTGTCGGAACCCATGATTCGAACCTAATCCTTTGTCGTATTTATCGCCTATAAAATAAACACGTATACTACAAGTAGGTGTAAGTTTTACTTACCTTGCATCTGAAACACGCTTTTACTTCACACTTGATTCGTTTGACCCGTTCACTCATCAAGCTTCCACCTAGCTCGTTAGGCGTCAAACTATCATCATAATTCATGAGATGGTTAGATTAGTCATTATCAATTATGACTACTCCATCTAACGGGTCTTATGTTGACTTTATCACTTGATTAAATCGTTGGCTAGTTTGACTTCCTAGAAGTCAATTGATCTATCAACATACTCAAATGCACATTTCACATGGAATTTCAACATTTTAGCTTCATTTAGGCATTTTAACAAACACCTAGTGAGCATAATTTTACATATTTACTAACTAGTTCATAACTAGTTATTTTTACCAAGATTTACATCATAAATCAAACCTCTATGTCTAGTGTTCATGAACTACACATCATATGTTGATAAATCAGTTTCTATACATCAATTTAAACTAGATTAGCATTCTACATCCTAGTGTTTATCATTTTCTCACAAAACCCATGAATCACCTTCAATGTGTTCATGAAATTTTTTCAGAATTTGGCCATGATTTCACATGTTATTGTCTAGGTTTTACTCCTAGACACCATATCAACCTTATTCTACCCAAATAGCTAACATGCAACATAAATTTTCAGATTTCCCAATTTCATGAGAAATTCAAACAGAGAATTAACACCAAATTTCACATACCTTGTAACCCCCTTGTGATGAGGATCACGAATCTACGTTCAGATTTCGATTTGGGACACGAATTGACCTTCAATTTGATGATTTTGGCACTTTAGGGTTTTCACCCTCCTGGTCGCTCCTGGAGATCGATCCACACACACCTTGTGTGTGTGGTGTGTTATTTTTTTTTATTAAATAAAACTTGTTTCTTTTTTAACGGTTTTGGTCCCTCAAGTTTAGATATTCATAAATGAAACTATAACTCATAGTTTATTTTTAATTACCCATTACTAACTAGGTTAATTTTACCTAGTTAACTTAGTGGGTTCCGTGAGTTAAAAACCCGTTGTATTTTAAGTCCCGTTGACTCGGGCTCTTATAAACTAAATTCTTAAATTCTTTGATTCGCTTGTATTTAATTATTAGGATTTTTTATTTAAATCCAAATATTTAACGGGTTATTTTTACTGCTAACGGTACTTTACCCGTCTTTTAGTATGAACAGAGTTTGATTACCAAACCCGTTTTCGGGATGTTACAAGTCTACCCCCCTTAAAGAGGTTTCGTCCTCGAAACCTTTCATGATATAATTCATTGAGTTTAAACTCAATGTATTTGAGCCGAGAAATCCCTTAAACATTACTTATACTTTTAACCAATTGTTAGTATTACCAGAAAAGTATGGTAACATCTTTTTGGCTATTAATTGTCTACGTATCTCATACGACATAGTGCAACTCGAAATAACGTAATTTCGTTATTTCCATTAGTTTAGTTACTTAGCGCTATTCATCACTTTCATATACTATCGAATTCTTTATGGATTCGTTACTCTGACCCGTTTAAAGGTCTTTAGTGAAATCTTTCACTTTTAGCAACAATTTCTTTTGTTTTTCAAATTCATTTATTCGGTTTAGTTATACCGAATCCACCGCTTACAAACAACCAAATTTACTTTACTGACTTTAACCGGCCTCACTAACTAGACTTGTTAGTCCAGTTACTTTTTACCGCTCGCTTAGTGATAATGTGATTCCACTTCACATTGCATTTCTTGACCGTGATCGTGTCACGTCATGTTTAATTTATATCAACCTATTATTTTCGAAAATACCACTTTTTCGAATATATCTTCTTGCACCTATCGATGTCAAGACCCATACTCTTTGATATTTGTTATTTCCAAATTCGTCTTATAGTATTCATATTTGTTAAAACGTTGTTTCTTACTAAAACTATATTTTAGTTTAACGTTTTTCCTTTTTAACTATGTCAATTACTCATATTAAGGAAATTGACAACCCATAATTTATTCTTTTCCGTTCTCATTTTACGCGGGGAATCATAACTAGTTCCCTTGCTTTACACTATTGACCCGTAGGTTCTTTCACTTAGCCTTATAGGCTATTTCTTTAAATTTTTCACCTTTTTAAGGTGAGACATTAACAACTCGTTTCTTCTCTTTATGACTCGAGGGTCTTTTTGGTCCCGTAGACCTTAACACTGTGTTTAATCCCGTAGGTTATGATGATCCCATAGATCATCTTTTATTCTTGCCTATATTCAATTGTATATATACATATATAGCTTCGAGGCATCTCTTATTATGTTTGGAATTGTTTATTTTTGCTCTTGAACTTCAATTGACCTTGGCCATAGTCTAAGGCTTCATTTGTTTACTTCCGGACTAATCCTCCGACTTTATGACTTCTGACGTTATTTACGCGTCAGTTTGTTCTACGCTTACCGTCTCTCGGTTCAGACTTATACTTCTATACAACCCATTACCCGGGTTCTTTTATCTTAATGTTCTTAACGCCCATAACCCTTTACATAGGTTAGTTAACATCTCACACTTTTGCTTATTCTATCCGCGCCTACTTACATTAGCAAGCGTCAACATATATTTAATTCGTTTGACTTGTTCGTGTGAAATTTTATCGCTGGTGAACGTCAATTTTCATTCTTTGTTCGGCCCGTTCGACTTTTAACTAGTCGAACCCAATTTTTATCAAAATTTATGTTTGCGAAAATTCTTGTCATCTTTTAGTCATGACTCATATTCCGAGTCTTTTGACTTTCTATTTCGCGTTCCTGTTTCTCAGTCTACGCATGCGTTTAAATCCTTACCCACCAACCGGGTGTTTTACCGAAGTCGTTATTATTGCAACCCTTACGGTATGCATTATGACTTCGTTTCGCTTTTATATTCCTACTTTGTTCTCAATTTTGGTGTTTTACAAAATCGGTCCGTTAAGAGTCATATTTGTATTCTCCGGGTTCGAGTGTAAGCACACCCCTCCCAATTGCATACCTTAATCCTTTTTACATTAATCTTTGTCCCTTCACTCGGGCTCATCATCCTAATGTAATACGCTTCCGTCACCCGGCTGTGCGTTTACATTATTATCAAATATTTTGCTCATTTGATTCATTTGGGTACTTTTAAGTTAGTCCCATTCACCCCACCCTTACTACATCGGATGTAAACGTGTCCGCCATAAGAAGTTCATGGTATCATATGCCACTACTTACTTGGCCAGAGTAAGCGATTAACACATGACACACATGACCTTTTTATAGTTTTCACATCACGCCCTACGTAAGTAACGCCTCTATTTGTTTCTCTTGGAAACAATATCCTGAATACATTTTCTATTCGGGTTTTTCCAAGTTTTTAATCTACATATACAACTTTCAATTTCTACTTTTTTGTTGCATATTACTATTTGTGCGATTATTTAAAATGTGCACCTGGTAATGTTTGCATCGACGGGCGTTCCTTGCCATTAACCTTGTTCGCAGTCGTTACGCGATTTAGTCCTCGGTGAGCATGCTCCTCTTGTCATACTTCGGACCGTTCCATCATCATATCCACAATTCGTTTGACTCTCGTCGTCTTCAAACGCGAGTGTCCTTCAATTAAAACATTCACAAAAGTTAGTAACGTCAACTTCAATAATCGCCCGTATTATAATACAAGGCTTTTTCTACTATACGCGTCAACGCGCGTATTTTCGTCAACTATATCAATCGTTTTAATTGGGGTAACGTGTATCACACGATAGCCCTATGTGTTGTTTACAACACTTTAGCATGCTAAACTATTAACATGCTTGTACTTACCGGATTTGTGATCAAGCCTCGAACCGAACACCAATCTTTATTAAGAGCATAAGGTTTAAGTCCAAGCATAGTTTTCCCCGCCATACTTGAATCTCTTAAACCAAGGCTCTGATACCAACTTGTAACACCCGTCTAATTTACTTATAATCTCATATTTGTTTTCGTAATATATACGAAAACCCTTAAATAAATTAGATGGGTGTTACAGGAATTGGAGGAGAGAGAAACTATTGCCTTGGATTGACTAGAATGCCCCTAAACAAGCTCACACGCCTCTTTTTTTCCCTTCAATTTCCATCATTTAATCTTAGCCCTTAATTAACTAAATGGATGGTCAAGATCACTTCCTAGCCTTCTTAGCCAAATAAACTTCCTATTGTATCTCCACCCATTCTTATATTATGTAAAAAGAAAAACTAAACCGATGTGTAATTAGTGTACTCGATAAAACACTTATTACTGTTAAGAATATGTTTAATACATAATAATTATAAGTAAAGAACCGTAAAAACATTTATATTTAGTATTGAAAGACTTATATGTAATTTGAAGCGTCACTACCACCTTGCTTAGTGACTATTAGCTAACCATCCTCAAGAGATTAATCACACTGTCTTAAACCACAAACAAAAGTAAGGGGTTGTTTGACAACTTCTGAATGTTTTAGTGCTGAACTAATAAGAGGTCTGAACCATTAAATGCTGAACCAGTAAGAGGTCTGAACCATTAAGAGCCGGTATAATGCTTAAACATTCAGAGCCAAATGTTTGACCAATTCAGATTAGAGGTCTTAACCTTTCAGACTCTGTATAATGTTTAACCATTCAAAGGTAAATGTCTGAACCATTCAGAGGTAAATGTCTGAACCATTCAGATATCTGCTCCTGAAACAAAGAGTCTGAACCATTAAGTGTTGAACCAGTAAGAAGTCTGAACCATTAAAAGGTAAACAAACAATCCCTAAATCTGAAATCATCAATAACAACTGATCACTCCAACATCATCTACTATTATTATTACTATTATTAATATTAATATTAATATTATCCTATATATATATATATATATTAATAATACAACATTATGAATAGTAATATCCTATATATTAATAATACAACCTTATGAATAGTAATTTTTATATTATAATAATATATAATTATCCTATATATTAATAATAAAATCTTATGAATAGTATTTTTTATATTAGGATAATATTTAAATTTTTTTATTTACTTTTTTAGTTGGATAAGGCTGGTGTCAACCGGCACTGTATCGAAGATACTGGTATGCTCTCGTTTAGTATCATTAGTGCATTTTATATTATAATTATTTTTAAATTTGTATCACGGGTCGGGAAAAGCTTGGTGTCAACTGGTACTGGTATCGAAAATATCGTTACGCTCCCGTTCTCTATCGGTATATGAAGGTAAAAACCGTGACCAACCTGGTACAGAAAACGTTGAAAGTCGATACCGAATTGATATTGAAAATCTTTTAGTTTGAGAAATTCGGTACTGCTACCCGGTACCATTTGCTCATCCCTGATCACGGGTACCGTACGAACAACAACGATATCGTACAACTTTTTTTGTTAATTTTCTTCAACTTTTAATGATAATACAACCTTATGAATAGTATTTTTTATATTATAATTATATATAAATTTTTTTCTTTACTTTTTTAGTTGGATAAGGCTGGTGTCAACCGGCACTGTATCGAAGATACTGGTATGCTCTGGTTCAGTATCATTAGTGCATTTTATATTATAATTATTTTTAAATTTGTATCACGGGTCGGGAAAAGCTTGCTGTCAACTGGTACTGGTATCGAAAATATCGGTACGCTCCCGTTCGGTATCGGTACATGAAGGTAAAAACCGTTACCAGCCTGTTACAGAAAACGTTGAAAGTCGATACCGAATTGATATTGAAAATCTTATAGTTTGGGAAATTCGGTACTGCTACCCGGTACCATTTGCTCATCCCTGATCACGGGTACCGTACGAACAACAACGATATCGTACAACTTTTTTTGTTAATTTTCTTCAACTTTTAATGAATTTTTTTAGTTTCAAAGGTAGGGATGAGCTCGGTGCCAACCGATACTGAATTGGCACTGGTACCGAAATACCGGTCATGGTACAGGTATATGAAGGTAAAAACCGGTAGCGAACCGGTATCAGGAACACCAAAAGTCAGTACTGAATTGGTACTTAAGATATTTGGGTTCGAGAATTTGGTACTGGTACCCAATACTTTACGAATTTGCCCCTGTGAAAACTTACAATTTTTCCCCTGGTTCAAATTTACAGTACTGCCATGACTTTAGCTTTTGGCAAATTATGATTTTACCCCGGTCAAAAAATACAACTTTCCTTCAGTTAAAAATTACAATATTGTCATTTTTTAGTTTTTTTTTTATCAAAACTATAAAAGTGTTTTTTTTAATTGATTGACTCGATTTAATTGTTTTTCGTGTCAATGAGCTAACTAACACTCGCTCATTATTCGGCCATCGCCTCATAACGATGGGGGGCATCAACTAGTAATCCAACAAATGCAAAATATATGTATGACAAATTAAGAAGTACAACATGACGAATATTTAAAAACAACCTGACAGTAACAATAAAACAAAGACATCTCGTAAACGTAAATCGTTAAAATTAATTTACTTATTATTATTATATAATAAAAAATAATTATAAAGGTCAAATATAAAATATTTAATTTGATAGATTCTCAAGTAAAGTAGATATTACACTTTTGTGAGATGAATGGAAGATCTTAGATACTTTTGTTATCTGATTGTCGTCCTGTCTTTCTTTGTTGAATATCAGTGATATTATAAATCCTTTATTACTGGAATTGCTACTTTATTTTTATATTAAAAGATCTAAAAAAACAACTCTGGTTGAGCCGCTAAACTTTTATAGTTGCTAAAAAACTTTATTTAAATATACAATATCATTATTTTCTTAATTCATCGATAAATTGATTCATATCATTAAAAATTTTTGAGTGAAAAAATAAACTTGAAAATGAAAATTGGACCAAGGTAAAATTGGTACTTAGTATATTGTGTGTATAGTCAATGCATTAAAAGACATAACACAAGAAAACAAGTGGAGTACTTTTGAGTAAATTATACAAAGTAAGTTTACAATTGACGTGGATGATTTTTTAAATAAGAGTTAATTACTGTTTTCGTCCCTGAGATTTGTCAAAAATAACGGTTTCAGTCCATTAGTTTAAAAATTGTCATTTCAGTCCATTAGTTTCATTTTCGTAACCATTTCAGTCCACTAACTTAACTCCATCCATTTATTTTGTTAACTTTGAGTTAACTAACTAATTCAGGGACGGTTTGCGTCAGTTTTAGAAACACAGGGACTTAAGTGTAAACTCTAAAACATTAAAACAAAAAAAATAGTAAATTCCAAAAAATCAAAAAAATTCCAAAAAACCAAACAAATTCCAAAAAATTCTAAAAATAATAAAAATTCTAAAAAATCATAAAAATTCTAAAAAATTCTAAAAAATCCAAAAAATCCGTTTCGGCGCGAACTGTTTCGACCCGAACCGTTTCGAGCTGAACCGTCCGTACCATTTCGACCCGAACCGTTTCGAGCTGAACCGTTTCGACCCGAACCGTTTCGAGCTGAACCGTTTCGAATCGAACCGTTTTGACCCGTACCGTTTCGAAGCCGTACCGTTTCAAGCCGTACCGTTTCGAACCGAACCGTGCCGTTTCGAAACCGAACACTTTCGAGCTGAACCGTTTCGAACCGAACCGTGCCGTATCGAACCGTACCGGTTCGGCTTCGAAACGGTTCGGGTCCAAAGGGTTCGGTTCGAAACGGTTCGCATCGAAACGGTACGGTTCGAAACGGTACGGCTCGAAACGGTTCGGTTCGAAACGGTTCGGTTCGATACGGCACGGTTCGGTTCGAAACGGTTCAGCTCGAAAGGGTTCGGTTCGAAACGGCAAGGTTCGGTTCGAAACGGTACGGCTTGAAACGGTTCGGCTTCGAAACGGTACGGGTCAGCTCGAAACGGTTCGGCTTCGAAACGGTACGGGTCGAAACGGTTCGGCTCGAAACGGTACGGGTCGAAACGGTTCGCGTCGAAACGGTTCAGCTCGAAACGGTACGGACGGTTCAGCTCGAAACGGTTCGGGTCGAAACGGTACGGGTCGAAACGGTTCGCGTCGAAACGGTTCAGCTCGAAACTGTTCGGGTTCGAAACAGTTCGCGCCGAAACGGATTTTTTGGATTTTTTAGAATTTTTTAGAATTTTTATGATTTTTTAGAATTTTTATTATTTTTTATAATTTTTTGGAATTTGTTTGCTTTTTTGGAATTTTTTTGATTTTTTGGAATTTACTATTTTTTTTGTTTTAATGTTTTAGAGTTTACACTTAAGTCCCTGTGTTTCTAAAACTGACGCAAACCGTCCCTGAATTAGTTAGTTAACTCAAAGTTAACAAAATAAATGGATGGAGTTAAGTTAGTGGACTGAAATGGTTACGAAAATGAAACTAATGGACTGAAATGGCAATTTTTAAACTAATGGACTGAAACCGTTATTTTTGACAAACCTCAGGGACGAAAACAGTAATTAACTCTTTAAATAATCAAACTCCTAATCATACCCTTAAATTTTAACTTTTTTACTTCTTATATTAATAATTTAATATCAATTAATATAACTACAGTCTAGTGGCATCTTAGGGACCATTAGGTCTTAGGTTCGATTCTTACAACACGGTTTTTTCTAAATTTATTGGGTTTCCTCCTGAATTGGTGTATAGGCATTATTATCTAGTGGAGATGGAAATGATCGGATGGTTTTGCTGGTGGTACGATGACACTTCAGTAGTCCGTCAGTAATCCAAATTTGTCGTTCAAAAATAAAAATTAATGTAACTAATACCTTGATATGTTCTCATCTGTCGATGAACTCCATCGATAAACCAGAAGTGAGCACTTCAATGCGAGATTCACTAGTGCCTTGTATTATACATGATTGATCCATGTGATTTTATATAAAATTAGTGGTTTATTCTTTTAAGTTTAAAAATATATAATTGGTTCTTGTCTTAAAACTTACTGCACAAATGATCATTTTTTCAAAATAAATTATCAAATTCCCTTCCTATTTTTACCCATATCATTGTGATTATCATCCTTTGGAAATCCCCCCCCCCCTTAAAAAAAAAACAAGCTCCGTTTCCCATCCTCACTAGCATTTCATGTTATCACCATATTTATTCTCATGATCACCAAGCCGCATCACTCGTCATCACTCAACCATCATGACCACCCAAATCGAAAATCTAAACCCTAATATGGGTTTAAATTGTTGGTTTGTATTTGAATCTACACGTTAAAATAAAGTGGGGTTCATAAAGGGTGATGAATGCAAGATGCAGAAGATTATGATCGTTTTGTTGATGGTGGTCATTGGGGAAAACATGGCAGATTGAAGGAAGAAGAATAAGATTGAGGTTCACGATGAATGGAATTTTTATACGAATTTGTCAATGCACTATTGTGGTTTTCTAAGTTCAGTAAGTGCGTGGCCAGTAACCTTGAAACTTTTTGCATAGAGAAAAATGCTTGCTATAGTCCCTGTGTTTTGGTGAATTTCACCTACAGTACTCACCTCTCTAAAATTACAGCCTTGATCCCCACCTTTTGCACACTCGTTTCTCAGATAGTCCCTAATATGGATGGGGGTTAGTTTCGGTGTTAAGTATGCGTGAAATGGCTAAAATACCCTTGTTATTAATAAATAAACCTTTAAAAATAATTTATGTTATTAATAGTCAGATGGCCCACCATTATAATGTTAATTATAAAAACCTAAATTCCCTATTATCTTCTTCTTCTTCTAAATCATGACCACCACCAGGACCACATCACCATCACGATACCACCCTCAAGTGGGCCCCATAATTAATTAAACACACCACCACCTTTGTCATAACCACCACCACTTACCTTCCACCTCTGGCTACCACCAGAAATTGTAATCACCACCACCTCCAGCGACTGATCTTGTTTCACCAAACACCATGCTTCAAACCTTCAACTGAAGACCTACTTAAACCACCCACCTCCGACTTTAATCACCCGCGTCTGAACCCCCTAAGCGAACCATCCACCTCTGACATAACGTGGCCGACGATGATTGTTGTTTCGAGTGTGATGTAACACCCCGTGTTTCGAAAGTCAAAGTCAAAGTCAAGATTGAAGTAAAAGGAAGACAAGATTGCTAATTGCGATCTGTCGCTCCTTGCTCGATTCCTGTTTTGACTTCTTTGACTTGTAGATAATCTACTTGATGCCTTACGTTAGTTGTATTATGTGGAGTACTTATTAATAATCGAGGTTTGTTCGTTATTTATCGCATGTGTAATCGCACTCGCAACTCGAAATACGCATTTTGGTTATTGTTATACGTGTGTGTGTGCCTTATGTGTTACTTGTGCATGTTTACTTATGTTATGTTGTGGTAATCAATCGAAACGCAATTGAAATGGTATGATAATTAGTGCAGAAGAGATAGTGCGAGATATGAGTAGTTGGGATTAAAAGTAATTTGACTAGGAAACTCTATCGCATCGAAACGCTCGCAATCGCAATCGAAAACAACAAAACTCGTCGCACCGAGCACTCGAACCAAGTGTCGTCCGACCGGATAGCCATCCGACCGGGCAGCCATCCGATCGGGGTGACATCCGACCGGGCTGTCATCCGGGCGAGATGCCATCCGACCGGCCAGCCTCTTTCCACTTTGGGAATCCTATAAATACCCCTTGTCACTTTCAAACTTTCTATTTTTGGCAAGTGACGTCCGACCAGCTCGTTTTCCTCACTTTTCTTCAGATTTCTCACGATTCCGGTAAGATCTCGTCCTAAATCTTGTACTTCCTTAATCTACACGCACTCCTACACCTTTCTATCTTTTGAATCTTAACTTTTAACCGCGAAATCACCAAGATTCAAGGTGTTCTAGGATGACGTCATCATGTGTTCTTGAAGAACTTCATGTTTTGGCCTCAACCCACCAAGAACAACTTAGATCTAACCGATTTCCACATAAACGACAAAGATCTTTCATAAGATCTAAACATATTCACGGTGAAAAGGATTGAGAAAATGTTTTCCAACTTTCTTTCAACTCTTTTACACTCAATGCATTCAAAACCGGTAGAATCGGAGCTTGTGCCGACTCACTACTCAATCTTGTGGTTATGTTAGTTCAAGATCCGCATTCTATCCACGAGACTATCGATTCCGGGTTAACCAAGAACTATCATCTTAAACCGGTGGACTGATCGCATTTGGGTGGTTCCTGTTTAGTCGGGTCACTAGAGCTTAGGATGGGACTCAGTTGGTTAGCACGATATCAACACATCTCGATAACAAGACAAACGATCAAAACGGCTAAGTGTAAGACGAACGGAACGACCAGGACGGAGTGCCGTCCGACCGGACTACTGTCCGAACAGACAACCATCCGAACGACCGAATGTCCGAACGACTTGCACCTTGGGTCCCACACCTAACCAATTTTGCCAAGATCTGGAGTCTGAGTGTTGAACGAATTGCTGTCCGATCGGACTACCATCCGACCGAACAGCCATCCGAATCATGAGACATTTGGATTTTAATACTTAAACAATTTTTAACATGTTCAATTCACAAAGGATGCCACCCGAACGGACAGCCGTCCGAGCGAGTGACAACCTGCTGTGAACTTGTTCTCACTGAAGTGCCAACCTATCGGATTGTCGTCCGATCGGACGACCGTCCGACAGACCAACCTGAAAGGTAGAAATACTTCAATGTTTTCAAAATGCTACAACGAAAACTTCAAAAGTCAAGCCATCATACACAAACACATCCTCCTCAAAGGAAGAAACAATCCACTCGAACAGTCATCCGACCGGACTGCTGTCCGACCGGACTGCTGTCCGACCGGACTGCTGTCCGAACGGATTGCCACCCGCATGATTGGCTGTCCAATCGGACTACCATCCGAACGGACTACTGTCCGAACCACTTGTACTTTGCACCGTTTTACGCGTCACTTATCGTTATGCTATCGTTCTGATCAGGCTAACCCTACTCCCTAGCGCTCCCTTCAATCCATCAATCGCTGTGAGTATACTCGACCCCTTTTTGCCTTACGCACTTTTGGGTGTTACATACGTTACTTATACAAAATCACATCGAACACACTACGTAAATACTTTAAACGCTAACCGTTACTGCATGTTATACGTGACTTAATGAATGTTTGTTTTTTATGTTTACACATGGAATGTTGTCTACCTGCCTTAGCAACGATAGTACTATTAGTTTGGACTCAGCGCCCGTTCACTCGGGGGTTGTTAAGGACAATTATTTGATGGATTACAGCGGTGATCATGTATTACGAACTGCCTTGGGCAGTCAACCCGCAGTCATTGGTATCGATAGGTTCATGTCGATAACTAACATGCCTCATTTCGCTCTGTGTACGTGCTGGTTATGCGTAACGCTTTCGAACTCTATATGCTATTATCAAACTTGTATGCTCACCTTTACACTATGTGTATTTACTTTTACTTTTACGTATGTGACAGGTGCTTAGAATGTTTACATGCTTAGACTGCTGTGAACTTGAGGCTAGGAAAGGTCTAGGATGCTCTCTGTGCTGTGATGAAATCGAAGCTAGGAAAAGAGGTCATAGAAACCAACAAATAAACTATCTATGTATAAATCTGAGTTGTCGGAACAGAACTACTTGACTAGATTTGTCTGTAATAATTTGTTTGCCTTTTAAGACATGGTATGGGACATGTTACTTTAAATTGATCGGTAATGATAATTGTTATGGAAACTTCTGGACAATCTGTTTCGCTCAGTGCCATGCCCCGATGTTTCCGCTATCAGTTGGGGTGTGACATGTGATTTTCAAATTTGAGATGCATGTAAAACCCCTTGCCAGCTCCTCGTTTTCTCGGTTGATATAAATGTGTTATTTGAGTGGATGCTTTAAATATGTTAAGGCTAATTCTATACGCACCCCCCCTATTACTTTCTACACCCCCCCTTGTGAGAGGAAAACTATCGGTCCCACGCAGGCCCCACCTGTAAGTATGTGAGAGGAGGGGGGGTGTAGAAAGTAATAGGGGGGGGGGGGTGTATAGTAGCACCCGTTAAACCGGAAAGTGATTTTGTGATGATGAGATTAAATTTGTTACTCTTTAATGCATATATGTTCAAAGATTTCACCTTTGTTACTATTTTAATTTTTGTAAATGATTAAATGAAAAGCGATTAAATTTAGAGACATCCTATAAGTTTTTTTAATTATTTTTTTATTATTTAGGTGGGTCCCACATAAGTTTAATTTTACGTTTTAATGTTTTATTTGTTAGAATTTTAATATAAAGACTATTTTTGTCATTTTACAATCATTTAACTGAGAAAACGAACCCCAATCCACGTTAGGAATTATCCGAGAAACGAGTGTGTAAAAGTTAGGGGTCAAGGTTGTAATTTTAGAAATGTGGAAACTATATATGAAATTTCAACAAAGTACGTGTACTATCCTAACATTTTCTCTTTTGCATAAATGCTCCATATTAAAAAAAAAAAAAAAGTTTGATGGATGGTTGTTTCTCAATCCAAAACGAACAAGTTATACTTTTAGGATATTTCAATTAACAATAATTTTAATTGGTTAACCTCCAAATAATATTTATTGAAATCAAAAGATCTATACCTACCCTGCTCTTGTCCTCTTCTTATCAAGCCTTATATCTGCAACCATCGTCGACCACCTCCAACCACCCTCTCTTCTCCACCATCGAAAAACACTGCCACCCTAACTTCAACAACAACCACAATCAATTGTCGCCACCTCATTTCTTTTACCATACCTCTCCCACATGACACACAAAGTGCCATATCTAATCTAAAAAGAGTTTGAAAAACAACTAAAAAACCCATAAAATACAAATCGTATTACCCATTATTGTGAGTAACAAAATGCAAAACGAAACCCAAATCATAAGTTACAAAAACCTTTAACGCATCTTTTTATGGTTTCATCGAGAGGCGACAATTCCCCACACGACGAGATAAGTAATCAAAGTATGGGTTAACTAATATCTCCAGTTTCGTGTTAAATTGTTTAAAGTTTCCTTTTTCAAATAAAAAACTATACAATGTTATTTAAAAAGTGTTAACAGTTTAATCTAACTATTTTGATTTTAACTTTCCTTTTACCTAATAATAATTTTTTTTTCTTTAAACATTATCCATGTCATATTTCTTTTTACAACTTTATTTATCAGTTATCAGACCATTTTTTAGTCGAGCCGACTGGTTGGATTGGGGGCCGGCTGTCAGACTAGATAACCGGATTTTGATTTAATTTTTTAGTTTTACCCTATTTATTTTTATAATATTTACAACATAACCTGATTCTTACATCCGATCCGATCGGTTTGACCAACCCGACCAGTGAACCAGAAAGGAACCCGATTTGACGTCCGATCTTGAAAACATTGCTATTTATTACTTAAAAGATCCTTTCTCGAAATTTATCTATTCACTTCTCTTATCTTAAGTTAACTATATAAAATGAAGTATGTTAATCGTGAATCACATATAAGTAAAAAAATACAGTAAAAAAATATAAAATTGTTTCAGTTGAGCTAGAGTAATCGATTGTTCAAATCATTATCGTCTAAGGTGCCGTTTGTTTTTTAAGAGGTAAAATGTCTGCAGTTTGCGGACCATATATGCGACATTGTAGCAGAAGAGATGAACCAAATGTCTGCAGTCTGCAAGAAGAAGACTGTTTGCTTTTTAACTTCTGCAAGCTTCTAAAATAAACTGGTGGTGGTGGGTGGTGGTGGGGGTGGACGTTGATGGTGGTAGACGGTGGTGGTGGGTGGTGGACGTCGATGGGTGGTGGCCGGTGGTGGTGGTGGTGATGGACAGTGGTGGGTGATGAATGGTGGTGGTGGTGATGAACGGTGGGTGGTGGTGGTGGTGATGGACGGTGGTGGGTGGTGGTGTTTAACCCTCTGCAGACCTTAGAAGATCTTAGAAGTGGCTGGACCAAGTCTGCACAAAGAAGACCTCGCGCAGACATTTTTTAATAAAACGTATTCAGAAAAATAAACAGTCTGCGCGTGGTCTGCGCCGCGCAGACAGAAGAGCCTGTGCAGGTTTTACGAAAAAACAAACAACACCTAACTAAATCACATCCTTTAAACAAGTTCCAAAATTAAACCATCTACATAATTTTTCACTGGGAAGATTAAACCAATAATTTTATACAAACCAACACTCATATATTCATTCATTGTAATTGTAATGTAATAAAAAAGATTCGGATTAAAAAGAAAAAAAACAAGACAAAGAACATAAAATAACATGGAAGATTAAGGTGGTTTTAACACCGTTAATTAGAAAAGCATGACCACATATAATTACATGTGTTTGATGAGCGTTCTTTATTATCTGGTAGGCGTGGGCCTGGTGTGACTGTGTGGTGTGGGGTTTCTTTCATCACCATCAAGTAAAAATAAAAACTTGCTTCCCGCCCTTCCCGCTTCTTCTACCTTCTTGAATCTCCTCACTCTTCTCATCTCATCTCATCTTTCACCACAAACCCCACAAGCAGCCGACACATAATTGGGGTTAAACATGACTGATGACAAAGATCAAGATAAAGAAAAGGCTATTGTTATGGATACTCCAGAGAGAACCCAGATCGCTAACCCACTTTCTAAGTTTGAGGTCATTTGGCTTTTCTTTTTAGGGTTTCTTTTGCTAATCTGATTGGTTGTGTGTTGGGTTTGAGTGTTGATTTTTATTGGGTTTTTGATTTTGGGTTTTTTTTTTTTATTTTTATTTTTTTATTGTGTTGGGTTGAAGTCAAGTTTGGTTTTTCATTTGTTGTTGGTTTGGAGAAATTTGGTCTTTGTGGGTTGATCTAATTTGAAGAATTTTGTTTTTCTTTTTGATTGGTGGTTCTTTTTTAGGGTTTCTGATTTGGGTGTTTTTTTTTATTGAATTGGGTTGATGCCAAGTTTTGTTTTTGATTTGTTGTTGGTTTGGGGAAATTTGGTGTTTGTGGGCTGATTTAATTTGAAGAATTTTGTGTTCTTTAGTTTTTTTTTTGGCAGATTGGGTGTTAATTGTGAGGGATCTAGTTGTTCTTTAGGGTTAGGGTTTGTTTGTTGGTTTTAGTTTCAAATTGAAGTAATCAGGAAGTGGTTTTGGTCTCAGTTCTTACTACTTTATTGGGATGTTTTTTGAGAGTTTAGTTATCAAGATCTGTAAAGATTTGTGCAGTTTCTTTTGAAAATTTGTGATTTTGTTTTTCCAGTCTTAAGAATTCATGCATTTTACATTTCAATTGATCAATTTAGAGTGTCAAAAACAGATTATGATTTTGTAGAGTCAAAGTAATCGAATCTGAATTTAACGAAAAATATCTCGCAAGAAATTCGATTATCGAGTCCAAAGTGAATTTTCGCAAGGTGAATTTTTGGCTAGTTGGTGATTTTGGGGTGTTTGGATGTGCATTTTTTCAAGTTGATTTACATGCTCATCTTCAAATTTGATCATTTTGACCGAATGAATTGTTATTCGTGTTTCCTAAATATTTTATAAGGATTCAAGATTCATATTAACTAGTCATATTAAAGCGTTTTGTTGTCGGTTTGCAGGACTCCCCAGTTTTCAATTATATCAACAGTCTTTCGCCTATCAAGCCGGTTAAATCTGTTCACTTTACACAAACATTCAGCAACATAAGTTTTGCATCGCTTCCATCCGTTTTCACTTCGCCTCATGTCAGTTCCCTCAAAGATTCCAAATTCCTTAGAAGGTAACGACACTGATTATATTTGATTAGAGATGCCAATTTACCATTAATAGGGTAATGCGCGTTAATTTTTTCTGTAATTGGTCAAACGGAAACAACTCGCTCAAAAGGAAACTTATTAAACGGGTTAAAAGTCACCCATAGTATACTTTCAACCCCAAAACCCTCTTAAATATATTTTTTTTAAATTAATAATCATTATTGAAATAATGAAATCTATTTCATTTAGCAATTCTTGCTAATTTTTTTTGTTATGTCAAAATTTTGTTATTTTAGGCACCAGTTTGCTGATCCATCAAAACCTGAACTTACTTCCGAGGACTCAAAGAAAGCTGGAGCCGGTGAAGCGAATTTAATTGCTGCTCAAAACACATTAAAGCAGCAAACAGATATTAATTCTAGTAATCCCATTACCGAACTATCTGTTGTGCCATTAACCCAATGCTCAAATCTCGAATCAAGAAAACTGAACTATGAAGATGTTAGCCCCGTCACGATGAACACATTAAAATTAATGGGTCCATCAGCATCATCCGTTCCATTCATCAACGGGCCCACAAGTGGTTCATTGAGACTCGAAACAGAAATTGGTAAAGAAGTATCCGCATGTGATTGGGATAGTTTGATATCTGATGCTTCAGAGTTGCTTAATTTTGACTCACCGAGTGACACCGTGGCCTATAAGGACCCTGGTCAAAGCGCGCTAGATCCTCCAAGTTTCAATACTTCACTTATGAACGCGAAACCTCAAGCTAATGGCGATAATGATAATTCTTTAGAAAATAATGACGGTTTGAAGGGTGCGGCTGAAAATCATTTAACGATTGCTAGTACTTCTTTGAACAATTTTGACGTTGGAGAGCCAGTGGAGGATACAGACAATGAGGTGAGAATTTTAGTTACTTGTATTATTTATCATTTATAAACTAAAAGATAATCAACCCATTTATATTTATTATCTGTAGGACGGTTCAAATTTATACCGTGGCATGAGAAGACGCTGTTTAGTTTTTGAGATGGCGGGGTCTCGAAGAAAGCACTTCGAAGACGTCTCAAATGGCAGTTCTGTAAATTTATCAGAATCCAATCAAACTGTTGTTCCCAATGAGAATAAATTACTCCCATTGAGGACCGGAAACGATTCCTCTAAATGTAAATTACCCGGAATTGGTTTGCATTTGAATGCTATTGCTTCAAATTTAGTGGAGCACAAAGCTGTTAAGCATGAAAGCTCGGGCTCTGGTAGACAACTTATTATTTCACCTTTATCGGCTGCTTATTCTTCCGTGGGCCCCGGTCAAGAATTGATGACAAAACCGTCTGATGCACCCTCGTTTGAGAATGACGTACGGCCTGTTCAAAACATTGGAGAAGATGCTTCTAAAGCACTTGGTTTTGTAGGCAATGATGAGTTAAGTCAAAGTCAAACTAGCCCGAGAAAGAAGAGGCAAGTTACTTGAACCCTTATAGTGTTGTTGATGTATAACATTTCAATTTGTCAAGCGTACTGCAGATTATGGGGTTGTTTTTAGGGGCGGCAATTCTTGACATGACCCAAAACCCGACCCAGACCCAACACGGAAAAAACAGGTTTGGGTTGACTAACATGATCCGTTTTAAAAACAGGTCGGATTCGGGTTGACCCGTATTATACAAACAGGCAGGGTTCGGGTTGACCCGTTAACCCGTTTTACTATTTAGAAAAAACTTTTATATTTTTGTTTTTGTTTTCTCCATTTCTATTTTACATGGTTAGTCATAATAATGTTAGTTTTGACACATTATATTATTTATTTGTCACACTCATACTCACCATTAAACATGTTATCGATAACCTGCTTTAAACCCAACAACTCGCTTATGAATCGTCAATGTGTATGACTCAATTAAAAATACAGGTTAAACGGGTCGTGTACCGGTTGATCTGAATTTATATGTGTGTGGGTTAGGGTCGAAATCTTTGACTCAAATAATAATATGGGCTGGGTTCAGGTTGAACATTTCAACCCGACAACCCATTCAAACTGGCACGATTTACATCACTAGTTGTTTGGATGTGCATAGATGTGACAAAATGGGTGGGTTGGGTAACTTATAACCGATGTCGAAAACCACATCCAAATGTTTGTATCACATTTGTTAATTTTTATTGATTCTATGTGTTTGATGTTTTGATTGAATTCTTACAGGCGTAGAGTGGAAAGTGCTGGAGATTCGGAGGCGGCTTGCAAGCGTTGTAACTGTAAGAAATCCAAGTGCTTGAAGCTGTAAGTCTTTTTTCGTTCATATGTATGTGTTTGCTTGATCACTTGTGGTTTCGTAACTCTGATATTTGCTCTGAATTACCACCTATTTCAGTTACTGTGAATGCTTCGCAGCTGGGGTGTACTGTGTGGAGCCATGTGCATGTCACGAATGTTTCAACAAACCGATACATGAAGATACGGTGCTTGCAACTCGCAAGCAGATTGAATCTCGCAACCCTCTTGCATTTGCTCCCAAAGTTATTAAAACATCTGATTCTATGCAAGAGGTTAGCGTCGTAAACTTAGAGTTGCAAAAAATGAGTTTTGAAGTTTATTATAAATTTTTATATCGTGGTTGTTCTTCATTGTACAGGATGAATCTAGCAACACTCCAGCTTCTGCTCGGCATAAACGAGGATGCAATTGCAAAAAGTCTGGCTGCCTCAAGAAATACTGTGAATGCTATCAGGTTTTTGTCGTTTGTTTGACTTGTTTGAAATAGAACATAATCGCATTCATCTGTTACTCACTATTCGGTTATTTTTTGTTTGAAAAAAGGGTGGCGTTGGATGTTCTATCAACTGCAGATGTGAAGGATGTAAGAATACATTTGGTCGCAAGGATGGTGGTAAGTGTGCAATTTGTAAATACGATGGGATTAACATTTTCAGTTAAAGCAAATAGTTTTAATATGTGTTGTGTCAATGAAGTTGGTTGCGGTTTATTAGACTTGTTACTAGTGTGATAGTCAATTTATGGTGGTTTTAATTCTTTCATAGGTTCGGAAATGGATCCAGAGGTCAATGAGTGTGAAGGAAATGCGAGTGATGGAAGCTTACAAATGGCATTGTATAATGAATCCGAGCCAGTTTCTGCTACTCCCGCAACTCCTTCACGTTTTGGCAGGTAAAAAAACTATGTATTTTACAATAATAATTCAGTTTTGACATGTTTGAATCCTTTGTAGTTAAACCCATTAACTTATATTAATTTTCTTAATGCTAGGTCTATCTCGTTGCCAAACTCAAAGGGCAAACCACCGCGATCATTTCTAGCCATCGGATCCTCCAGTGCGAGATTTGGAAAGTTGAATCATTTTAAAGGTGGTCTGAATAAGCAACTACAAACGGTGGGGGAAAACGAGATACCTGACATTCTTGATGACAACAGCGGGTCTCCAATCAGTGGTGTAAAATCTTGTTCACCAAACAGTAAGAGGGTCTCACCGCCACACTCGGGTATGGGTCAACGAAGCAGCAGGAAGTTGATTTTGCAATCAATTCCTTCGTTTCCATGTCTCACTCCCAACCCGAAACAATGATGCGTGCAAATCAACAAGCAATATGCTTTTTTTCCCCAATGTGTATGGATGGACGGATCATGGGTTATGTTCCTTTAGTTACTGTGTAGCCTTTTCTTTATTCTTTTTTGATGTTTTAGTTGTATGGTTACTTACTCAGCTTATAAAACTTTGCTTGTAAAATAATAATATCATGTTCTTAGTTTGTTTTATATCAAGTACCAACCCTGATCAAATACTAACCTAATTGCAACAAGATTTGGTTAAATATTTAACAAAAAAAAACATTTAACATGTCATACTAAGAACATTAGTTGGTTATAACAAGACATCATACACTTCTAACAGGTAATGAAGAATATACCAGAAGCCGACACAACCAGACTTGAATCTTTTCATGTGGGAGCTAAATGATTAGCATTTGGAAGTTGCCACAATTGCTTCATCCATTGTAATGATCTCATCATCTTGAATCTCAAAAACTCCATTGCTGATGAAAACGGCCTTGTATCCTCAAACACGAAGCTTCTTTTATACTCAAGAATCCAAGTATTTTCATCCAAACGCCATACAGAAGCACTCCACTTTCCTTGTTCCCACGAATCATTTGCTAATCGAATCAAACCGTTCGACCCTCCATTCAACCACTGCATATGTTACTCAGTTAGAAAGACTGAAATACGAAGAACATAGAAAAAAACCGGAACACTTTTACCTCTGTAACCCTTCCGGATAAGACAGTGAATGATCTTGAACCAAAATCAGTTGAAACCAACCCAGAAGTCTGCAGAGGCCATCCCCAAACACTCACTTCTTCCATTCCAGATTTGTAGAGTCGACAACGAGACCTCAAGATCAAACCATCCTGAAATTAACAATTAATCACATATGTTTTACACAAACATTGGGTTTATGGAGGCTGTTTGGCAGCCTCTGAATGGTTAAGTGCTGAACAAGTAAGAGGTCTGAATCATTAAGTGCTGAACCAGTAAGAGGTCTGAACCATTAAGAGCCGGTATAATGCTTAACTGTTCAGAGGCAAATGTCTGACAAATTCAGATTAGAGGTCTTAACCATTCAGACTCAGTATAATGCTTAACCATTCAGAGGCAAATGTCTGAACCATTCAAACATTTGCTCGCGAAACAAATAGTCTGAACCATTAAGTGCTGAACCAATATGAGGTCTGAACCATTAAGAGCCACATTAAGAGGTAAACAAACAGCCCCTTAGTTAGTTTATTGGGCCTGTTTACACAAAAGTGGCAGACAAATTAAATTAAAGACCGGAGACAGGCTTGACCCGTTTCATTTAATTATAGCCCATCAGTAATTATAAATAGATGATCTTGTACCTGTAAATTCTCATCAAGAGCAGGGGCGCAGCTTAGGCTACGTCCGAGGGGGCATCCGACCCCTCGAACTTTTCGACGCGTAGTGTTATGAATAGTACTTTCCTATAGAAAATTTTTAGGTATATACGTTTCCACCCCCCCGGTTTCGGAAAAATTTGGGGGGGGGGGGGGCGAAGCTTCGCCACTGATCAAGAGAGCAATAATAACCTGTGGACGTGTAGGTCAGTCAGACCGAACCACGTAAATCCACGTGTTCATTACTTTTCGGCAGTTTATTTGTGTGTATATGTGTTTGCAACTCGACCTAACAACATAAAGAACATATACACATACAAGCATGTAATTACAATAATAATAATAATGTACCTCGACTATTTCCCAATTAGGAATTTCAAACCTAGCATCTGTAGCTCCAAGAACATTCTGCAGCTCACTATTCAAAAACCCTAATTGTTCTTTCACATCTCGAAACCCTAACGACTTCTCACCTAACTTTCTCACTATCTCCGGAGACAATTCGGTTCTCATAACTCTAGAACTAACAAACTCAAACCCTAAGTTGTGCAAGTTCCCAACCAAATTCAAACACAAAACCACCAAAACACATTTAACCGTCATCAAACCGTATCCAAATCCAGTCTTCTTCCTGTTGAGCTTCAGCTTCAAATCAGTCCTGACCACCGGTGACTTAACAGGCGGAGACACCTCGAGATGAGAGGTCGGAGTGGAGACGGTGGAAGGATCGAAGAAAAGAGGGGTTTCCGGTGGAGAGGGTTTGGAAGGTCTTTGGGCGCTTAATGGGAGTAAATCTAGGGTTGCGTTGAAGCTAGCTTGGCAGATTTTGCAGGTGCAGTTGGCGTCTCTGCGGCATGGAGTGGAGCAGAAGGTGTCGTCGTCTTCAATGCTGCTGGTGGAAGATGATGATTTCACGGAGGAATTCGGTGACGCCATGAGCGTCTGGTTCGTTACTCCGATGAGGATCAGAAGATTATTATTATAGTAGGTTTGAATTTTGAACCTCTTAACGGTAAGGAATTATTGCTTTATGGATATGATTTTTTTCATAGTTAATGCATTAAATGTTGAGTAAATTACAAAGTTAGTCCTTTATGCATGTTATTTATTACAAAGTATGTCCTTTATATTTACTAATTACAGAAGGGCTTGGTTATTCACACATTCCCTTGGTTTTATTTGCACATCCCTTGAACCCTATAGGAAGCGTATAGGGCAATACGGTTCCTCTGAGTCCAAGCGTATTGAACAATACACTTTCTATATGTGTACTTGAAGTACAAACTTTTTAGAAGATGGTCAGCTAATGATTAGGGGACCAGAGGAAGCGTATAGGGCAATACGGTTCCTCTGGGTCCAAGCGTATTAAGCAATACACTTCTTATATGTGTACCAAACTTTTCAAAAGATGGTCAGCTAAAAGGAAGTGTATAGGGCCATACCCTTAATGATTTTTTTTTTTCAAAAGACAAGAGGAATCATATAGGGCCATACGTTCCCTGGAGGATTTTATTTTTTGCAAGAACATCATATTGTTATTAGTATCTTTTTGAACTTTATTTTTTTAAACATTAATTAAGTTGTTTTTTTGTTATAAAATGATGTTAGTTTTTTTGTTATAAATTTTATAAAAGACATAGTGAAATTAAGCAATCCAAACAAATTAAACATATCCAAATTAAACAAATATTACAAATACTTAAAATTAAATTCAATTGTTCGTACAGTACTACATAATATGATAATAAAAACCACTATCATCATCAATACTCGTCAGACTCAGCGAGCTCCTCCTCTGTAAAGTTCGGGCCACACCTAGTAGAGGGTGACGGGCTGTGCCGTGTATAGGACGTGCCTGGAGCCTATAAAAAATTCAAACAAAATACTCATTACATAACATTAAAATTGTTCGTAGAAAATGAAATAAAACAAAATAACATATCTGCATGGAAAGGTCGGACAGAGGAAAGATCGGCATGGTCTGGCCGGACCGAGGAAAATGTGGCAAGGAAAGGTCGGGCTGAGTATAGGACGGGTCGTAAGGCTATAAGAATTTAAACAAAATACCCATTACATAACATTAAATTGCTCGTAGATAAATGAAATAAAAATAAGATAATATACCTGCATGGACGGGAGGGGCTGGGTAAAGGATGACATGGACGGGTCGGGCTGCTGCGTAAAGAACGTGCCCTGGTCCGGATAAACTCGTGGTGGTGGACGGGGTGGAACCGATATACCCATGTACTTATACATTTCACCCATGCCAGTCATCAGCCACCCTATGTCATCATGCATCTAATCCATCTGGCGACCGTGGGATGTTATCTCCTGACCATGCAGTGTTAGAAGTCGCATTTGCTCATCTTGGTTACGCAAAATCCTATCGAGAAGACGGTTGGTTGACCGAGGCAACCTAACCGCGCGATAAGCTCTCTGTGGATGCTGATGATCCCCCTGTTCATGCTGAGGCGGGACCTCAACATCATCATGCCCGCCATCCTGCTCAGCCATCTAAGGCATCTGAACCTCCTCGGCCTCCAAACGCGGGTGATGTACCAACGGCTGCCATGCCCAAACCTGACGGTTTGTCCCGACAAACCTATAACCAACATTAGGAATGTTTGCCGCCACTTTCATCCCTGTCATCGACCTCATGTCCAAATATTTGTAGGGAGCCAGCGGTGGATACCTATCCTCCACCATCAACGGCCGATAAGATGGTGCGGCTCCTATTCGAAATAAACGATTCCACGGGCTATCCTGCCCGATAACCTGTCGAACAGTGTCCGCCACCCCACATGTCTATATAATGATAAAATTATTATGGTTATCATATGTTTTGGGTATTACAATAATGTATAAACGTTTTTTTGACACATTTTTATAAAAAGGATTCAGATTAGGGGACCAGGGGAACCATATTGCCCCATACGCTTCCTATACATTGGATCTAGGGGAACCATATTGCCCCATACGCTTCCTGTACTTTGGGTCTAGGGGAACTATATTGCCCCATACGCTTCCTATACTTTGGGTCCAAGGAAACCATATTTCCTATACGCTCCCTATTATACCAATAGGAATCGTATTGCCCAATACGCTTCCTATTGATTTAATGCGTCCACCAACCCAAGCCCTATGGGAAGTGTATTGCCCTATACACTTCCTATTAAACTTATGGGAATCGTATTGGGCAATACACTTCCTATTAGGTCACTTTTCAGACCTTTATAGTTTTGAACTGCGTGCGCGTCAGAGAATATTGTACCAATAGGAACCGTATTGCCCAATACGCTTCCTATTGGTGTCGCATTTAATGCTTCAAACCCTAAGGGAAGCGTATTAGCCTATATGGTTTCTATTGAGGGATGTACACAAATTTTAGGGGATGTGTAGATACCATCACCCTTACAGAAAACATACTTAATGTTTGAAAAACCACTTAGGTTATGTCCTTTACCCTAAACCTAGTTTATTTTCCTAGTTAAGTCAGGTCACGTGAGAAGCACATGAGGGTATTAATGTCAATCCACCTACCACCTACCAATTACAGTCACATCTTATAAAAACCCTAAACCCCAATTTCAACCACCATTGTTCCCCCAATTGCTTAACTCGTCCCTTAGGTTTTATTCGACGATTGCAATGACGATTACAACGACGAAACAGAACCATCTCTCAATCGGAGACTTGGTACATACGAGAAGGACTTGATAATGAACAAGTGATGCAGCTATACGGTAATCAATCCTAGATTTCTTTCTATAAACTTATAATTTTCTACATTACGTTACTGATCAAGTTCGAAATTGTTGAATAATGCAGATGGATTCCCTAATATTTTCTCGGATTCATCATGGTGGTAGGTTAACACATCCTCCTGGCCGCACTTATGTTGGAGGTAGGATTAACTACGTTGACCTAATTGATATCGATTTGTTCTCTGTCCATGAGGTGTCCTTAATGATTAATGAGTTAGGTTATGCTGGGAATGATCATATAATATACCATTACCTTAACCCTAAAAAAGATATGGATAATGGTATTGAGGAGTTAGGCACTGACAGTGATGTTTTAAGGTTGTCTGCACATGTTGAAGAGCATAAGCTAATTGAGTTGTATACCACACATGGGTTAAGTAACATAAAGGAGTATTTCAGCCCACCACCAAAACCTCACAACCCTCTTACTATAGAAGAGATTGATGATCCTGGACCTTATGCTCTTATCCCAGCATCATTAGTGTTTAAAAGTGTAGGGAACCATTCTAGTGAGGGTGGACAATCAAGTGTGTTGGGGCAGTCAAGTAGTGTAGGTGGACAATCAGGTGTGTTTGGAGATCAGGTGTAGGTGGACAGTCAAGTGTGTTTGGGCAGTCAAGTAATGTGCAAGGGATGTCTGATGTGCTGGAAGAAGCTGATATTGGTGACTTTGATTTCGATGATCTCCTGGTGTCACACCCTGACTTTTGCGGAAGCGTGGTTTATTTGGTGTGACTTCTTAATACCATAGCAACAATCATAACAATGCTATATGATAAAAACATGAGATATTCATTCATTAATAAAGTATAGAAACATTCCATTTTCAACAATCACAAAATAATTTACAAACCTTAATTTGATTTATTTGAGTTCATAAAGACTTAGCAAAAGACTTTAAACAAAACCAGGTTTAGGTGTATATAACCCGTCCAGGAAGAGATTACACCTTCTAAACCCTAGATGACTTCTTTATTCAAACGCAGCTTGAAAATACGTGCATACCGTGCCAGATCCGTTAGTTTCCTGAAATACATGTAATTTGAAAAGTCAACATAACGTTGAGCGAGTTCATGTGTAAGTGAGTAGGTATGAACCTTTGTAAAAATGTCTGTATGTATAAAAATCCCTGGTATGTAGCAATTAAGGAAAAAGAGACCACCATTGGGTTGCAAAGCCAATGATAAGTGTGAAGTGATGCAGGAAGACTCAAACCTAGCGGATTTGTGCGTCGGGCACTTAGTCATCTCATGGTCCACTCAGCGGACTCAGGAGTGGGGCTCGCTACACCCAAATAGATCTATCACTAATGTCCCTCGGTCCTACAATGAGGATTGATGGCCTTAAGTGTTGTGCCCACCACTCACATGTTCGCTTAATGAAAACCCTCCTTAAGCTAACCATACCATATAAATAAATGTCTGTAAATGTCTGTAAATGTCTGTAAATGTCTGCAACATGTATTTCACCCCCGAGGTGTAAAACTGAAAATAGTTAAGAGAAAAGGGGGACATGAACTCACAGTATTGCGTCTTCGGTACTCGTAACCCAAATCTCCTCAGCAAACACGACTACCTACAATGGTCTAACGTCTATTAGACGAACGGGTCGTGCCTTGTCCTAGTATTGATTAGTGCCTTTGAGTTATGTTTTAAAGTGTCTTCAATATTTTCGTAATAATACATCTCATGCTTGTGTATTCGTATTTCCTTCCCAAGGATGGGATATTTTACATAGGTCTGTTCGTATTGGAATTATATTTTTAAGTCCCATTTTAGAGAATACATACTTAACCATATTCCTGTATAAAATCAACCTCCGATACTCCGTATTTCGTTATAAAATTTATGGCGAGTTTTATGTTTGAAAAACATAGTCTATAATATACTAGTAACCATTTGTCCAGAAAATATTTACTAAGTGTTAGAATTTTCGGAAAATTTCGCCATAGTCTCCTTTGTGAATAGAGGTGTCTATGCTTAAGAGCATATCATTTTCTTTTACAAATATCTCATAGAGTGTTCCCACATAGCCAACCCGACAATCATACATGCAATGCCCTAATTACGTCTTTTCAGCTTTATTAAACCAAACAAGACTGTTTTCGAGTATTAAAATAAAATAGTTATCCTTTTCCAAAAATTCTAAAATTTTTACAGGATGTCATATATAATCCACTGTTTATTGTGTAAAAATTTCGGATCTCAGTTCATTACCAATTTTATATAAAAATTCTTTTACTCGTCTGCAATCAGATTTGATACATTCTGATTGCAGTTTTACGGAAAAATTCACTAAAAATCAATCGTAAGTCGGATCGTCGAAATTTCAGTTGGAGGGTCACGGGAACAACAGTGACCATCTTCAGTAAAAATCCCATGAGCCGATTCTGCTCAGGTTTTAAGTTTTGACTCCGACTACGGCACACTTTTTCAGCAGAAAAATTTCAGCTTGAGCTGCTGTCCTAAAATAATTCCTTAAAAATAGTAAACGACCTCGAAAAATTACGATTCCAGTTCCATTTGTTCAGATATTCAAAATTACACAATTTAGACTCCAGAAATTCAGTTTTTCGATTAAAAATGAACCAGTTACAGCCCGTTGAAGTGGGCTGGAAATCTCAATCAGCAAGCTGTTTTTATTGTAGAAGTCACTCAAAACGCATAAACAAAGACCCTAACTAAGTTTTACCAATGATTTAATGTTCAAACACCATGCATGCATTTACCAAACTCAAACCAACCAGATTTCAACTTCAAACAAACTTTTTATGAAGAGTTTTTATGTAGAGTTTCAAGTTCATATATCTAGTGTTTTAGCTTGTGTGTATCAAGAACATTTAAACTAAACATAACAAGAACAAGATGGAGCAAAGGTGTGAAGAGACATACCACTAGCACAAGGCTAGGATGGAAATCTTAGTGTAAGGATGATGGTGAGAAAAAGTATGGTGAAGTGACTAGAACAAGCTCTCTTTGATGTTCCTTCAACCTTGCAACCTCCTTGGATCCTCTTGAAGCTTGAATGGACTTGTGTGATAGAGAAGATGAAATGGTTGAAGTGGTGATGGTGAAATCGGTTATGGGGGCTGGAAATAAGAGAGAGAGAGAGAAGTGAGGTGAGAGAGTGAGGGGTCTTGATTGGGTTAAGTAGGTGGCTTGGAGGCTAGGTGTCATGAGTGCACATATTTTGTGCAAAGCTACAAGTAAACAATCACCTTGGAAACAAACACAATCCTAAGTCATGATTAAGATTCTTGGGTGGGGTCCATTGAGGGCTGAAAATCGGTTGGGGGGGGGGGGTTAATATGTAAAATCTTGGTAATTAGTAGATAAGTAAATAAGAGGTTAAGGGTATTTTCTAGAATAGTGGGTGTATGTCATGTTTCTATAGTGTGTGGGGATTTTTGTGACCATAATTATTTAAGAATAATAAAATAATATTTCTGACAAAATTTTGGTGTCCCGGGTAATGTCCGGTTGCTCGGTTACGTATCGTTCCGTTAAAGCGTTAAATTGTACCGCATAGTGTCTTTTATGCATCTTTTTGTAACGAAATCATTCCTGGCACTTAGGAAAGTATACAGGACCACTCTGCTATATTTGTATGTTCTACTGGTATAATAAAATGCTGAATTCTGTATTTAACGCATGTTTTAGGCACTTCCCGGCACTATATCTACCCCTAATGACGCAGTATTATGGTTCTCACTTCCCTACACTACAAACCAGTGTAGTACTCTATCCCTGGCTCATACTGGCCATAATAATATTGTCTGTCTAAGTGCTGGCATTGTCAGCATTATTTCTGAATCAGCCGTTCAGTGTGTAAACTGTGCTGAGTGCATCAAGTATGTCACTAATGTTGGTGTGTAATGAATGGAGTGACTGTCTAAAATATGATGCATGTATATATGATATGGAATCATAGAACAGTTCAAATTGTCAGTTGTAATCAAGCACAGTCATTAAGCATATAATTAAGACTAATTAATTTGTACAGTACCTGAAATTTTAAGGGTTGTCACATTCTCCCCCCGTTAATAAAATTTCGTCCTCGAAATTTGTACTACCTTAACTTCTTATGCTTACGTCACACGATTATGTACGAATAATACTGAGGTAGATAATCACCGAACCAATTCAAACCTTATTCACATCAAGTGAGTCTAGGATATATATATCACAATTCCAATAGTTAAAAGGTATGTGCTTATAGCATTTAATGTCAAAGGTACAGTACGCATTTGACGTATAGTCTAGTGTAATCCAGCTTGCAGTGTTCCACAAAAGAGGAGTCTTATCCAATGGAGTTTTCAAATGACTGGTCATAGTATGCAAATTTTCACAAACCATAGCATCCGTTATATGAACTCAAAATCAACAACTTGGAGATGAAAATGACCTGCCAACTAGCGAATAAGTAAATGATAAGGATTTGTGTGTTGACATTCTCGAGTTGCGAAAATACACCGAATGAAGTACAAGCGAATCTGGTGTATCATTGTCTAAATTTGTAGTTGCATCAGAAATGTTTAAATGACAAGTCAAACGAGAGTATATGTAGTTTTGTGAAACAGTTGACCATAATTAGCACAAGCTAGCAACACCACAAGGTGCCGAAATGACGAGATTCAATAATAATGGTGTCTGAACAAGTTCACCGTGCCTGAAATCAAATGATAGTGTATCGAGACAATCTGAAGATTTGATTTACACAATGTCACAAAGTTTTTAGTTAAATACGGAACATCAAAGAGCCACTGCCTTTGGTTGAAGGTGAAAAGCATTAAGTTTGGCAAGGTATTTGATTGACAATGAAGGTATCGTTAGGAGGTACATTGTGCTTATGAAATGAATATATGTACCGTTGCCTTAACACACAATTGTGTTGAGACCGCTTTAATCGTGATAAACGAGACGGATTTAGAGCAATTAAATAATTCAAATCCGTGTATGAAGTGAGTAACCAACTTAGCGCAAGCTCGATTCTGTGAAAATATCACCGCAAGGTATTGAAATCAATCAAGCGATTTAGTGGAGTCGTAGACCAACCGAATCTACTACGACTCGTAATGAAAGAGTCTTTGCAAAAATATTTGAATATGATGCTCCCAATACATCATATAACGTCTCAAATCAAACATGTGAAATGGATAAGTTCAAGCAATTAAACTTAGTTTCAGTGTAACCCGATAATAAACGTATGTATCAACAAGGGAAATCTCGGCATGGTAACCAAAAATAAACCATGAATGTAATTTAAGATCAAAGAAGTTTCAAGAGAGTGTGTTGACTTGATAACAAAAGAGCCAACAATAACAATAATGTAAGGCGTTTGAATCACAACCCAGTGATTAGTTTTAGCAACATAATATTCGAACTTCAATGAAGCGCTTGAAATGAAGCTGCACGCATAGCAGAAGGTGCATGCATAATATGTGAGTTTTCAAGTAATGAGTCAATGAGTGTTGGCTAAAATGGAGAAACGACCAAATATTCGAAGCAAAAGAGTGTTCGCTCTCAGCGAAGAAAATCAACGTGATGCAACTACCAGTAAGGGGAGTAGAGATGCAAACATCTACTCGCTAGAAGCAAAAGTGAAGGTTTCAACGAAAGAAATTTAAGTACTTTTTATTTTGTTAACTGAAATGGCATGTATGTCAGGTTAATGGTGTTCGATCGAGTTTAACAAGTATGGTTTCCAAGTAGCGACCTCTACAAGTTTGGACCTGGGTTCCCAAAGGTCCTAAGCCTATGTTTTCTAGATCCTTAAGGTTTCGTATTCGGTGTAACACTGTCTAGTGCATCGTGTGTGACACACCATTCGTGTGTCCGTTCACAACATGTCATTGTCCCACAACTTCCCCGGTATACTTCCTTCCTGAATTCACAGCTAACGACACTCGATCATCGATTTGACGTGGAATAGTAGTTGGGTCCTCACAGTTAGTTACATAAGTAATTCATTAATCCTTAGCAAAAGCCACCGACTCTGGTTGGCTAGCTCGTCCCACTCCCGGTCATTTGAATGTCGTCGTCCTTCCTTTTGACGAGCAGAACTGAGGTTATCCAAAACAGAAGTTTTGGTCTGTTATCTTCCTTCTCTATCTACTACTGAAACTACACTGTCAATCCTTGCATTTCCGCAAATGCGAGTCGCTACGATGCATCGATTTCAGGTGCGGCGCCTGGCATCAGATAGACACGCAATTTGACTAATCGTTGAGGAAATAATTTTTGGCAAGTCTTCGAGGAAGACCTTAAGATATTTCCTTATCATAGGGATATCTTCACGCTTTGATTCTTCGGCTCCTCCTGTCCCCGACATGAGCCAAGAATGCAACACATCCTTTATGCAATATTCTTCGTGCCTTCAAGCAATTTGTAACTTGTAGGGGCGTATCCTGCTTCATGAGTCACGATCGTTCCTTTATTCGCCATCGGGGTGCGGACATCAATCTCCGCTTGATCACTTGGAAATTAATCCATCCCAATTACCTCGTTGAGGCCTCCCAACCCAATTGGTAGTAGAGTAACCGTAAACTTATACCCTCCGGGTTCTATCTTGTCGTCTCTCGTTACTGCGTTGGCTTCTACTATCTTCCCCTAAGCTAGTTCTAATGGTACTGGAATATCTACTTACTCGCTACTTAAACCAATTATACCCTCGAACTCTAGAGGTGCTAATCGTAAAATTTGCAACAGTATTTGGCAATACAGATGCATAACATTTAGTAACATAGAACGTACCGATACTTGAATCCCGGCGTGTTCCCATAGTTCTGCTACTGAGCTTTTATCCTCGGGCCTGATTCTTCTTAGGGCAGTATCTTCGGAAATGCTTTTTGCTTCCACAGTTAAGGCAACCTTGAGCACGTTTTTGTTTGTCACTCATCCTTCCTTGATAGTTGTCGTTGTCGTTGTTTTCTCCATGATTCTCACTACCATCTTGGCCTCCATTTCTACTTTCAGTACCTTGCCTACAGGTTTCCATGGGATGCCCTCTCTTGCCACAGTTATCACATTTTCCATATTTACATCGCCCAACATGATAACGTAAGCAATTGTCGCACTTAGGTAGAATACCCTTGTAATCCTTTCCCTTTTTGGCCTTCTTCTCGTTACTTACCCGAGTACCCTTCTTGAAATTCACGAGTTTTCTCTTGTTATCCCCAGACGACTCAACAGGAGCCTCGTTTTTCTCTTCCGGAGTGGAAAATTTTCCTTGTCTAATCGCTTCTTCAGTGAGCGCCACGCTCATGTCGATTGCTTCGAATATTGTTGAAGGCTTAGATGTTGTTACCAGGCTTAGAATCTGCGGTGCTAGTCCCCTGATGAAAAGTTCGATCTTCCTAGATTCTGGTTCCACCAAACGCGATGCAACTTGTGATAACTCGCCAAATCTCTGCACATATTCAGCTATCTTTGGACCTTCCATTCTCAAGTTCCATAATTCAGTTTCCAACTTCTGGACTTCCGCCCTAGAGCAATATCTTTTGCGCATTAGTTCCTTCAGTTCGTCCCACGTCATAGCATATGCAGCGGCCTCGCCCATTGCTTGAATTTGAAGGTTCCACCATGATATAGCCCCATCTACAAATAGCCCCGCTATGTACGTAACCTGATGTTCTGGGGCGCATTTGCTCAATCGTAAGACAGAATTCGTCTTTTCCACCCAACGCACAAATGCTAAGGCACCCCCAGTGCCGTCGAATTCTCGAGGTTTGTGGTTCAAGAACTGCTCGTAGGTGCAGCCGCTGGGTGGGTTATTTCCTGAGGTACCTCCGCCGTGTTTGGAGCGAAGGGCCTCGAGTTGTGCGATGGCTTGCGAGATGCGCCCTTGCAGTTCTGTCTCTGCTGTTGTCGGCAGAGGGTTGTTGGTATCGACGTTCCCTGGTATCGACATCTTCTGAGAAGAAGGTTGGTTAGGTCAGGTCGCGTTCGTTCGGGGAGTGCATATGGTTGTTTAGAGATCGTATGTACACACACAAATTGGGTTATCATACCAACCAATCGAGCAATAGTATAATCACAGTATAGCCAAGAAATTTGGTGATTATGTTTAATGAGAGCATAGTAAGCAAGCACGTAGCGTTATAATTATTGTACACACATATAGATTAATAACGTGCTTAACGGAGACATAGCGACGGAGTTTCGTTGGTCATTGGCCATAAAGTATTGTCGCATGTTCTATAATGATTGGACCCTAATTATTCCCTGACCACAATTGTATTGCCTTCCAAAATGTATCCCATCAATAGGGACACAGGGTCACCCTACCCTTGTCCATT
>JARYGA010060955.1:42589-74760 GCA_030545235.1 Helianthus tuberosus
TTACAAAACCCACTCAAACTGAAACCTTCAATTCCATCATTGACGCTCTTTCGTCTTCAAAGTACAAAACTTTGTTGACCGCTGATGCTCCGATTTACTTAAAAACCCAGAGAGAATTTTGGAAGAATGCCACGCTTGAATCTCAAGGAGAGACAATCATAGCCATCAATTCCTCAATAAAGGGTAAACAAGTTCAAATCACACCACAATCCATTTTAGAAGTATTTGAACTCGATGATTAGCAAGGTAAAACTTCTTTTCCCAAAATCGAGTATCAAACCGATTTTCTTGAGAGGGGGTATGCTAAGGAAATGAAAAAGGATACCTTACAAAAAGGTAACTTTCCTCCTGCAACAAGATTTTTATTCCATACCCTTTTGATGTGTGTTTCAAATAAAACAACTGCTTTTAATGAAATACCATTAAAGATTCAATACCTGGGTTATGCTATTTTACATAACAAAAATTTTAACTATTCCCAGGAGATCTTTGATGACTTAGTAAAAAATGTTACTAGCAAATCATTCTTACTATTTCCAAGGTTCCTAAGTTTTTATTTTCAAAAGAAATTTGGAAAGGATGATGCTCATATGATCATCCAAGGTGATTCTTTTCAAATAAACAGCTTAACAGCTGAAACTTTTACAAGATTATCAAAACCTTCTGAAACAAAAGCAGAGGTTCCTGAGCAGACTTTAGCAGTTACCACTGCTCCTCAGGTATCTGCTGCTGAGCCCACTGCTCTAGGTGATCACAGCAGTAAAACAACTGCTGTGAAACCCACACCTAAAACCACCAGAAAACCAAAACAAAAGAAAACTCAAAAGCCCCCCAAACCCAAAACAAAGGCAACTCTGGAAGATGAGATCCCAGAGCAACTGCCAGTGACAGCACAAAAGTCACAAGAAACCACTGCTGCTACTTCCTCACAGCAGATGGTAGAAAAATCTCAACCCATGCCTCAAACTCCTCCTGCTTCTTCTCAAAAAGAACAGGTTGTACACATAGGGACACCACAATATGATGCTCTAGAATCACTTGATTCTATCATCCACAGCCCAATGCCCGGAGCAAATTCGCTTTCTACACCCATACTCACAGCCACCATTCCCCCACAAACAAAACTCTTGTTGGATGCTCTTGATTTGAACCAGGCACAAACCAGTCCTTCTCAATCACCTGTCAATGAGAATATACCTCAACAAGTGACTGGGTCTGATGTTTCAATCATTGCTAACCCACCAACAGCACCTGAGGAGGTTACACCCCTTGAGTTACATGTAACTCTTTGTGGTAATTCAAGTGAAGCAGCCACTACAAGTGCTGAACCCACTGGTTTGCATTTGGACAGTGGTTTCATCAATAAGACTTCCTTGACGGAAATTTCTTCACTGGGTACCAAGGTGCTTCTAGTCTTAACTGGTTCACTAAAATTGGTTTCCAGAGCTGAAGAAAGAAGTCCCCAGTACCAAGAACAAGGGGCAACAATGGATGATTTTTGGAATTCATTTCCTGAGTCAACCACTGTTACAACCACTTCTAGTGGGAAATCAGATGATCCCATTAAGTTGGGTGATGGTTTAATGTACCGAGAATTGACAGGTAGAATTGATAAACTTGATACATCTGTTGTAGAAATCAAAGACTTGCTGCAACAGTTGTTGAAAGTTCAAAAGGTACCAACCACTGCTGCTCCAGCTCAAGCACCTGCACAACCACCTGCACCTGCTGCAAATGAGTTCTGGAACTAGTTTCAACCACTGCTTCATCATCAAAGAGAATTAGCTGATCAGCAACATGAGATACAGGTTCAAAAGATCAGAAATCTCATAGAAGCAAGGTTCAAAGATACTCAGGCTGATATCAAGGCTATCAAGGCCCATTTACTGAACACCACTGGCACTGCTCCTCCCTCCATCATATTTGTGGATAATCCACCACCAGCTGATGCCAAAAAGGGGGAGAAAATAAAGCAGTGGAAGAAAAAGGGTTATGATGATGGCCTGTATATTGCTCCAGACAATTCTAGCATGCTTGCAGACATACCGTTACCAGATGGTTCTAAAAAGATTGATGTTACCACAAATGCCATAGCTGATGCAAAAGCTGATGTTAAAAAGGATAAGGAGGCTAAGGATAAAGCCAGATGGGAACAGGAGAAAAGAGCTTTCATGGAGCTGAATGAGCAGGGTATTTCTAAGCCTAAGGATGATGAAAATCCTGAGCCAAAAAGAAAACTGCCCGCTAGAAAAGTGAGGCAACCCAAATCCATACCATCCAGATCCACAAAACACACTCCCAAATCTTCCAAAAGCTCCAAACATCAATCTCCCAAACCAGCAGATGTTAAGACTCCTGTTGTATCAACAGCTGTTGATACTTCAGTGGTTTCAACAACTGCTAGCCAAACAACTGCCACCACTTCAACACACACCACATCCACTGCCTTACCATCACCACCAAAAATTACCTCACCACCAAAAACATCATCATTACCACCATCACCTCCTGCTAAAAAGCAGAAGACATCAGATGTTACAACATCTGTTGTAATGACAACAGTGGTTGAAACACCAGTTATTTCAACAGCTGTTAGTCAACCATCTTCTACTTCAATCACCACCACTCAAATCACCACCACTGAACCAACTAAAACATCACCAACCTCTCCCAAACCAAAAAGGAGAAGGGTAATTTTGGATGATGATGATTCTCCACCACCACCACCAACATCTTCACAATCTCTTTCACTATCACCATTCCAAACCCTGTTCCACTCTCTTCTGCACAAGTCTTTAACCCAACCATTGTCATTGTCTCTGCAGCTGTTCAGTATCCTTTAGAGCTTGCAACTGTTTGAGAAGAAATAAAATCCTTCTATTCAGAAGATGATCCTGACAAAAGGAGCTTGCCATCTGTTGAAGGATATCCAAGACCTAAAAATATTGAAGAATATTTGAAAGTAAAAGGTCAACAAGCAGAGGATATCTCCAAAAAAATTCAAAGGGTAAATCTGACAAGGAAATCCAAAGATACTACCAATTTTTGCTCACACAAGTCAATACTTTGGAAAGATTTTCAAAGAACTTATGTCAGCAACTGTCAGAAAGAGCAGATGAGACACTAAGAAAGGATTATGTTGAGCACATTATGGCCTTCAAAAGGTACAAAGGTGACAAAGCTCAATACAAAGAATGGACAGTGGGTGAGCTCAAGGAAGAGTTAAAAAGAATTGAGAAAATGAACAAAGACAAAGTCAAACAAACGCCTCCTATTTTGGCAAACTACAAAAAGAATGTGCCAGATAAAGTGTTAAAGCTGAAAAGAATGAAAGAGGAACTGATCTCTGCTGGTTTTGGGTCTAGGAATCAAGTGACAAGGTGGAAAGAAGAAAAGGTGATTGATTCTTATCATAGGCTGGAAGAATTAAGAAAGAAAAATCCAAACATTCCACAAAAGCCTGTTTACCCTAATGAAAAGGCTTCAACTGAACCACAAAAGCAACAATTCAAGAGATCCACTGTTCCACCTGCGGCTTTCATCTACCAAAGAAGGAAACAAAAGCAGTTGGATAAAGAAACAGAAGCTGATAAAGAAGCAGGGGATTATCTTGTGAAAATTGATCTCAAGCAGATGTTAGCAGAAAAACTTGAATCATCACAAACTGCAAACACTGCTCAAACTGTCATTACCAGGCCACCATCTCCAAACTCATCTGCAATAAAACCTCTCCCAAGAAACCCACTGGACTCAAAGGTACTAAAGTGGAAATCTGAAAAACAGACCCATGTAGTGGTGAAGTGAAGAAAATATCAAGGGAACAAGCATTGGGCCTGGGTGTTGAAGATCTACAAGATCTCCTTGATCTTCCACTGTGCAGGGATGAGGATGATACAGATGCCCTGAACTTTGAGTTACAACTTAAAGGTCAAATAAGGGAGCTGTTGATGAGGCAATAAAGTTCCACAATAATGAAGAGTTTTGGCATCATCTGTTCCAGGGGAGATTGTTGGGATTGAACCCTACCAGAGGAACAGTTGATTAAAGCCAAAACTGGATCAGAGCAGTGGATCCAGAATAAGCAGTGGGTGTATACAAGTCTCTCCCCTTGAAAGTGATTCTAACAACTGATGGTCTCTATCCACTGTTCGTATACAAAGTGCTGCTCTACAAACAACTGCTGATCATGTAAAGACTGGTGAAGATTGAAGACCTGTTGATCAATCTACTTTTATGGGTCAAGCACTGCTGGAGTCACAACAGTGGAAGGAGAAGCATTAGTTTAGTCTGTCTTTTGTAATGTATTGTTTATCAGTGGTTTGCTCAACAGTGTTTGTATTAGATCAGTAGTTAGAGTTTGTTAGGAGGTTAGATGTCACTTTCATGGTGACGTCAGCCAAGATGCTTCAGTGGTTTGCTAGTGCCTATAAATAGTACAGTACCCTGTACTGTTCTATTGGCTCTTTCACCACTTGTCTCTTGTACGAACAAATTACTGAGCTCAGGCTGAGAAGGAGTTTGTTATACATGCATGCAAAGTTGTAATCGGTGATTGGAATAAATTTAATCATTCGGTTCAATGTTCAAATATGTGTGTTGAAAGCATTTCTCCTGTTTGATTGTGTGCAAAGTTTATTTCCATTTATTTCCGCTGCAATTACTTGTTCATCTTCATCTTAAATCAAACGTAAAACACAATCAATCCAAACTCAGATCCTAACAGCATGAGGAACTTGATTGTAGCTTGTAAAAGAAAATTGTGGAGTCGCCCAAATCGGATCAATGGGTGTCGTCCATGGGGTTTGTGGCGGGTTGTTCGGGTTGTTTGTGTTGTCCGGGTTGCTTGGAACCATGGTAGTATTTACTAGCTAATCTAATAGTCGATACAAACTATATAGTAAACCTAAAAATCAAAATGAAACAGAATAGCATAAACTGATATTAAATATAGTTTAATGACACACACATATAAGATTATATGCAGTAGTTTGTAATTTATAACCAGCATCATTTAACATTACTTGAATTAAAACATAAACTACAAAAATTAATATAACAACATCATAAACAAAGGAACCTTAATCAGTATGATCTACATAGTAAACCTAACAATCAATATGAACTAAATAGTAGCAAACCTAAAATTTGAACCAGCATATCTATTTAATGGAGAAATTGGGTTTTGTAGTTATTTTGTGAACTCCATATAAGTATTCTATTGTAAAAATAAGTTTTAGATGTACTAAAATAAAAATAAATAGTTACAACTAAATGAATGATATTAACACTCGTAAGCATGAAATCCATCTACTGTTTTTATTTATAAATTATAGTTTCAAATATTTAAACAAATCCAATTCTGTTAAAAGGTTAAGTATGAAACATCTTAAATATACAAGGGTTATGATATGAAGTTACGAATCAGGTTCTCTACTATAAAATATGTCATGTTAATCAAACATAATCTGAATAAACTAACATAACAAAATCATAAATAAACTAACCTTAAAGAGGTTGTGCCAGAGGAAATTGAGAGGAAGATTATCACGAACAAGGAAAAGAGTATAGGTATTGTTGCCGCTGTTCTTGTAGGCTTAGATTTTGTGTTTAATTGGAGGAGATGATGGAGGAATAAAAAATAGGGAAAATTTGTTTGTTGTGTGTATAATGGAAAAAAGGGGGACGTGGTTGCCGTGGTTCAATCCACGGGAACCATCGTGATTTAATTAGGGGGTGGTATAGGGCATGAATAATGGGCCTATGTGGTAAATCATGACCCAACCATGACCCCCACACCCTATAGCCTAATGGCAGTTATCTCAAATTTAAGACACAATTGTTGCTAAAACTGCCATTCTAGCTCAACCCCAACCAGGGGTTGCCGCCCCTTGGACCCTGCTCCCAGGGGTGTTGCCCCCGGACCCCCTGCTAGGGGGCGTTGCCCTCTTGGAACCCCGTAGAGTACGGGTTCCGCCCGTACACTTCGAATTATAATAACTCAAATTAGCGTGCACTCCCGCACCTCCTAACTTGCTTGATGTGTATTATTATTCGTTTTAATCATCAAGTCAATCGTGATTACACTAAAAAATCTAACATGAAAGTCAGAAATCAATTTTATTGTAGGAGCTGTAGTTTCATTGGTTACCCCCAGAAGAAGCTTCATCATTAAATCGGTTGGAACCAACCACTACTGGATTTCTCCTTGTGTTTGGCTTGCTGTGATTTAATTGTAGCTACTTCATGTTGCAAGAACTCCATGGATGAAACGATGGCTGCTAATTGGGCAACCACTGTGTCAGGGTCTGGATTACTCCAGGTCTAAGGCGCCATTTTTTCCGGCAATGGAACCAAAATGGTAGAGTCTAGAGAATAATTAGCAGGCAAATGATAATATACTGAATTGAAAGGCCAAATTCGAGATGGCAAGTCTCCAGGATACAAACAAAGTTTGCTAATTGAAAAGATAAAAAAATTGAAGGACTAAACAAAGCCTGTTAAAATAGAAAAGTTAAGCTTCCTTAAAACTAGGAGAAACTGCGTTTTCCACTACCCCACTTCCCTGCTTCTTCTGACAATTGTTGAAGGAACGGATCTAAGGGGGTACGGGGTGGTCGCGACAACTCTGTGCTGCAAACCCCTTGCCGATCGGCAACCCCACCTATTGAAAATGCATTATTCTGTGCATAAATATCTCTCCTTGTTTCACTCCCAATCAAAGATCCACACATATCTCCAGCCAGTATTTTTAATTCTCTTTTATTTGTTTCCTTCGTTTGGTCTATAGTTTTGCCTATTTAAGGCCTATTCTTCTTTATATTTTATCATCAGAAAAAGGCATATGCCAAATGAAAAAAACTCTGATTACCAATTTCTATATGGTATCAGAGCGGGTTCCTGAACCCTAAAAAATACATACACTTAGGCTTCTTCTTCGCCTCCCATTTAATCGACTCCTGCTCACCACCATGGCCAGTGATGACCAGAGCCGAACTAAATCCAATTCCGCTGCTGACAACCTAAATCAATCGAGTTCAATCCCGGGATTGAACCGTGAGAAGTACGAACAGTTCATCAGCTTGTTCACTAATGACGATATAATCAGTGGATGGCAAACATTGGGGCTAGATTAGGCGATGATGGCAACTGGATCGTTGATTCAGGGTGTACGGAACACATAACCTACCTTCTTAATTTGTTTCATGGCAACTTAAAACCAACACACGAACTACCAGTAAGAATTCCAAATTGAGACTCTATACCTGTTAAAGGGAAAGGGTCGTCCACCTTACCAAATGGGACTGAAATCCGAGATGTCCTATACGTTCCAGATTTTACTTGCAACCTATTGTCGGTTAGTCGGCTGACTCGAGACCTTCATTGCACTGTAACTTTCTTTCCAGACTTCCTCGTAATGCAAGACTTGAATTCGAAGAAACTGATCGGAATGGGTAAATGTCAACATGGCTTATACCGGATGTAGATGGTCGAACGAGAAAGCAAGGCTATGTCGGCATCGGTGGAGGTATGGCAAAAAAGACTTGGTCATGCTTCTAGCGGTAAACTTTCTCATTTTGATTTTGTCAATAATGTGTCTTTTAAAACTATTGATTGTGATTCGTGTGCTAAAGCCAAGCACACCCGGTTACCTTTTCCCGTAAGTTCTATCAAAACCAAAGAATGTTTCAAATTGTTGCATTATGATCTTTGGGGAAGGTATAGAACTCCTTCGCTTTCAAGAGCAAACTATTTTTTAACGATCGTGGATGACTACAGTCGATCTGTTTGGGTTTTCCTTTTAAAACACAAATTTGATGCGGGTGACCATTTGATATTTTTCCACAAAATGATCAAAACGCAATTTGGAAAATCAATTAAAAGAATTCGTTGTGATAACGGGGGGGGGGGGTTATTTCAAACTGAATGCACAACTTTTATGCTCAAAAGGGAATAAATCTTGAGACCATTTGCCCACACACACCACAATAGAATGGTGTTGTAGAATGTAAGCACAGACATTTGCTCGAGACTGCACGAGCACTTAGATTTGAGGCAAATTTGCCAAAGAAGTTTTGGGCCAAGTGTGTCATGACAGCGGCCTACATAATCAATTGTCTCCCATCAAACACCATTAACAACAAAACCCCATTTGAAATTTTACATGAAGAAGAACCTGAGTATGAACATATGAAGATTTTTGGTTGCCTCACTTACTTTCGAAATACCGACACAGATGGAGACAAATTTGAATGGAAAGGGAAACCCGGGGTATTTTTAGGTTATCCACCGGGAACCAAAGGGTACAAAATATATGACATTATCGATAGCAAAATGGTGGTGTCAAGAGATGTGAAATTTGTTGAAAATGTTTTTCCTTTCAAGAGCATGTATCGTATCGACAAAAGCGAAAATGATAAACTTTTTGATTTTCCGCCCTGGTATTACAATGAGACAAATGAAGGTGAACCCTTAGTCAACCCTCATGTTAATGGGAACGATGAAAATCAGAATGGAGAGAATGCCCACTGTCACGAGGATGATGCCGAGACCATCAACCATGAAGTTTTAGTTGAGGCATCGTTGAACACATCAAACATTAATGATCAAGATCTTAACAATGCACAAATTGCGGAACATGAAATGCAAAACACTACTGGTCCTTCTGAACAAAACACTTCGGTTCGAGAGGAAGAAAATGCCCAAGTTCGACCATCCAGAGTTCGAACCCAACCAGCACGCTTCAACGATTACAATGTCAAGCTTCCCCCATCGATAGACCATACTCGACCCACAGCTAATCAAAGTTCATCCACGGTACATCCTCTAGCTTGTTACATCTCTTATGATAATTTTTCTCCCACCCATAAAGCTTTTCTGTCAGCTATCGACTCATGCGATGAGCCCAAGACTTTTCGTCAAGCATCACTGAACCATGAATGGCAAGAAGCCATGAAGAAAGAAATTAAGGCCCTTGAACAAAATGGTACTTGGACTCTTGAGGCGTTTCCTAAAAACAAAAGGGTGATTGACTCAAAGTGGGTTTACAAAATCAAGTACAAACCAAACGGAGAGGTGGATAGATATAAGGCGAGATTGGTGGCGAAGGGTTTCACTCAACTCGAAGGGGTTGATTATCACGATACCTTTGCACCAGTTGCAAAGTTGGTTACTATTCGTACCTTGTTGGCCGTGGCTGTGAAAAGAAATTGGATGATTCACCAACTTGACATGAATAACGCCTTCTTACATGGGGAATTAGAGGAAGAAGTCTACATGAAGATTCCAGATGGTTTTGCTAAGCAGGGGGAGGCTCGTGGTTGCAGATTAAGAAAATCGATCTATGGTTTGAAACAGGCGTCATGTAATTGGTATCAAAAGTTCACAAAAGCTCTCTTTGAGCTCGGGTTCAGACAGTCGAAGGTAGATTATTCTCTGTTCATTTATAAGTCAGACAGGTCCTATGTAGCTGCGCTTATATATGTTGATGATGTTGTCAAAGTTGGAAACGACTCTGTAAAAATACAACACACTAAAGATTAGCTCGACGAGATGTTCAGCATCAAAGACATGGGTCCGTTAAAATATTTTCTTGGAATCGAAGTCTCTCGTACTAAGGAAGGATTGGTCTTGAGTCAAGAAAATACACGCTAGATATCCTGAGGGATAGTGGCCTGGAAGGGTGTAAACCTAGTTCATTTCCCATGGAACAAAACCTTAAGCTTAGGAAGGGAGAAATAGAAGATAAAGTGGATAGCAGTCAATATAGGAGGTTAGTTGGTCGTCTCCTTTACATGCAGGCTACCAGACCGGACATCACCTACGCAGTGAATGTCCTCAGCCAATTCGTGACAGACCCTCGCCAGAAGCACATGGATGCAGCAACTAGAGTTCTGCGGTACTTGAAATCGACTCCAAGACAAGGTAAATTGTTACCAAAAGAAGGTGGCATGAACTTATTGGCATATTGTGATGCGGATTGGTTAGGATGCCCTTTGTCAAGAAAGTCTCGAACTGGTTACTTATTGTCTCTCGGATGAGCACCCATATCATGGAAGTCAAAGAAGCAATCAGTAGTTTCAAGATCATCTGCAGAGGCAGAGTACAGAGCCATGGCTACTACTGTCAGCGAGGTGATTTGGGCAAGGTGGTTGTTGAGTGAATTAGATGCTGAACAAGGAGAACCAACTGTTTTGTTCTTCGATAACCAGGCGGCTAGGCATATAGCGAACAATCCAGTCTTCCATGAGAAAACAAAGCGCGTAGAGATGGATTGTTACTTTGTCCGTGAAAGAGTTGAAAGCAGAGAAGTTGAACCGGTTTATATTAGCTCCAAAAATCAAGTTGCAGATTTGTTAACCAAGGCCCTTGGAGCTCAGCACCTCAACTCTCTACTGAGCAAGTTGGGCATTCGAAATCTACATGCTCCAACTTGAGGGGGAATATTGAAAATGCATTATTCTGTGCATAATTATCTCTCCTTGTTTCACGCCCAATCAAAGATCCACACATATCTCCAGCCAGTATTTTTAATTCTCTTTTATTTGTTTCCTTCGTTTGGTCTATTGTTTTGCCTATTTAAGGCCTATTCTTCTTTGTATTTTATCATCAGAAAAAGGCATATGCCAAATGAAAAAAAACTCTGATTACCAATTTCTATACCACCACCATCAATATTATGTCGCGCGGCAAAGGTGAAAGGAGGAAGATTTCGGGGAAACCATGTCGCATTCGGCAAAGTTGAGGAGAGGGGATAAAGGTGGTGCCCAGTTCTTCTCAACCAATCACATATTTTTTTTTAAACAAATTGCAATTTCATTCATACTTGCCAAGTTACATCAAAACAAAAGGTAGACGGGCAACAAGCTGCGCCGCCACCCCTTTCTGAATTGCAAACCCTAATCTGCCAAATACAAAACCTCGTCCCCCCGATGCTGAGCAATTGTTGTGGATGACTCGTTGGACCCTGGTCAGGAATTGAATAGCTTCTGGCGCTGAGCAATTTTGTTTTTTTTTTAAATTACTTTGCCTAATCTCAATTAAGCATGCACCCCTTATCTTTTTTGGGTAATAGGCAAGAATGAGAGGTAACTTACATGGCACAACATGATTGGGTGAGGGGAAACTTTGTCTAATCTCTTTAGGCATGCACCCCTTACACCCTAACAATGAGGGGCAATTAAGGTAATTAAACGGGGTCTTTTGGTGCTTGCGCCTGGAATAAACCTTAAGGGGTTTATCATTACTACCCTCCAGGTAAAACGCCTTGTCCTCAAGGTGGGAATTGTTCAGCTAACAATTCATAAACCTCCCAGGTAGCTTCTTCAACTGGACGCTGACACCAAGAGATTAGCAATTCCAAAATTGGCTGCCCAGCTTCATAAATCCAGCGATGATCCGGAACAGATTACGCACATTATAAAAATAATTACGCATGTTATAATTTTCTATCGTACGTTAAGGAATATTGTGTTTTACAGTTTATATATATGTGTATTGAAGTTTGCAGTCTTAATGTGTGATGATGAACATGTTAACTCCTTTGGAAACTTTCAGGTCGAAGTGACAGATTTAGCTCTTCTTTCTCTAGTAGAAAATTACTGCAGAGAAGCAGGGGTTCGTAATCCTCAAAAACAAATTGAGAAAATTTACCGCAAGGTTTGCTGATGTCACGGGATTATTATTTTAATGTTCAAAGTTGTAAGCATTAACTTGAATTAATAATCATTTGTGCGTCTGTTTTGCAACTAGTTCGACAAGGAGTGCAAAATGAACCTTTGGTGTTAGCAAGTGAGTCGACTCAGGATGCAACCGAGTCAAAGGAGAGTGAACCCAATTCCGCCGCTATAGAAGAAGCTAAAGTGTTGGTTGATGAGAAAAACCTTGCAGATTATGTCAGAAAACCGGTTTCCATGCTGAACGCCAGTACGACCAGACGCCGCTAGGAGTTGTGATGGGCCTGGCTTGGACCACAATGGGCGGGTCCACTTTATATATAGAGACCACACAGGTTGAATTGAACAAGGTGAAGGGAAAGGATCCCTTCATCTAACGGGTCAACTCGGTGATGTCATGAAGGAAAGTGCGCAAATTGCTCACACGGTCGCAAGAGCAATACTGGCTGCAAAAGATCCTGAGAACCCGTTCTTTGCAAATTAGGTTCGTTTACACGTCCCCGCAGGTGCTACACCTAAGGACGGGCCTAGCGCGGGTTGCACCATGATTACTTCCTTGTTTTCGCTTGCAATGAACAAACGTGTCAAGAAGGATCTAGCCATGACCGGGGAAGTCACCTTAACGGGTCGAGTCCTTCCAATTATATTTGTTGGTGCATAACACTTATGTAGGTGAACGAGAAGACCATAGCTGCCAGACGAAGTGGTGTGAAAACTATAATATTTCCTGTAGCTAATAAACGGGACTTTGATGAGCTGGCGCCGAATGTGCATTTCGTAGATGACTACAATCAAATATTTGATTTGGCTTTCGAAAAGGATAAATAAGTCGCTTTTTTTAGCAAGTTCTTGTTTAATTATAGCCTTTTCAAATGTGTTTCACCTGTACCCTTTTACCTGTAATTCTGTAAACGTCTTGTTGAACCTCAAAAAAAACTACAGTATACCAAGAGATTTGAAACTTACACAAGTTGTCAGATCCATCCAAAGTATGTCAAGTCCATCTTCCATTCAAATAAGTCAACATAAAAACTCAATAACATTCGTAAAAAGTTACCCAAAACGTACATAAAAACACAAACAATCAACCGAGTGTCTGTTCTGCAGCCGACGCTTTTAATAACTTGAGAGGACTGCATTGACACACCACATAGTTCGAAGGGTCGACCTGCTCCGATACCAATATTGATGGACAGCACCTTTATTATGGTAAGTACCAATCTTCCATCTTACGTGTGACCAAGGTCCGACGGGTTCATCATGCCTTGCATGCATCAAGGAAGTGCGATTCAAATGATATGAGCGTACACTCATTACCCCCACACAATTTGTTTATCAACCGAGTTAGACATAACACCTTAAAACATGATTATCTTCGTACTTGTAACAAACTAAGATCTATATCTTTTAACCAATCACCTTTTTCTATTAGTATAACTTTTCTCTGTCAATATAAAATCCAAAGAACTTAGTATCGAAAAGTAGCTGAAGACGAATACACACTGACGAAGCCATCAACACATTGGTGGCACTAATAGCGTCGAAGAAAAGGTGCTGGAGTGACGGATAATTGACGGGGGAACAACCCGCTTGGGACTGAAATTCCGCTAGCAGGTGAACACGATACTTTACTGTCAACATAGCATCCATTTCCGATAGAGGAAATTACAGATTACTCCTTCCTTACCTATCTTATCTGCCAAGGTGACAAGACCCGAAATCTTGATCAAGAAGTTGTTTCTGTTGAAGCCGATAGACAACAAACATGTTACAAACGACAGAAGCCATGGTAAAAGCAAGAATTGTAACAGAAGGTGATATGACACAAGCCATTCATACCTTTGAGAACCGCACATGAGTTCTCTCCAGCGTCGGTGACGTCATCTACAGTGCAGATATATAGAAATGAACTGATTTTCACATTCCATCAGCCGGAGAAAGCGCAGAAAGTGTTTGAAACAAAAACGGCAAACGGACCAAAAGAAACTAAAAAAGTTAAAAACAAATTGTGCCACATCATTCATTTTATATTTTTCATTTACTTTCATTTATGGATCAAAAGAAACTAGGATGATCTAAACTAAGCCAGTCAGTCAATCTTCAAATCAGTTCTATTTGTTTAAATAATCTTCATAAGAATTACACTATCTAGGTTTGACTTTGTTTGGTCAAAACCACAAAATGGTTCTACACCAAAAACAAGAAACAGAAGCCAAAGTCAATTTACTACACCTCAAATTAACACAAGATTACAAACCGAAATGCAGCAAGTAGAACTTCAGCCATTTAAGCGTCACAAAAGGTCACTACCAGATTTGTCTGCAGCCATTGTAAAACCGTGTAGATTTGATAACAGAAAGAACATCTGTAGATCAGTTTGCAACTTCTTCTGCAGAATCTTTCGCTTTCGTTTTCTCATCCAACTTTCTTTTCTTTGGTGTAGGGTCCAGATTATCGTTTTCATTTTGATATTCTTTTTCCTTCTCTTTTCCTTTGCCTTTTTCAGCCTTTTTCTCTTTACCTTTCTCAGATTGTAGCTCGCCATTGGGAGCAAACAATGGCGGTTCTCTACCGCTTAGCCTACAAAACACCTTTTCAACGGTTTCGTTAATTTCTCTACCTAATCCATTACCGTCTAAAATCAACTCCCAAACGGATTTAGACGCCTTTTCAAGCACAGGGGTTCTGCATAAAATCAAAACCAATAAAGAACATAAGTGCAAACAATAATATCTTGAAAGAAGTTTATCAAGTCTTAAAATGAATTACGATTTTGAAAAAAACAGATCACTTTACAAAATCTTACTCGAGTTCTTGCCGAAGAGCATCAAAGAGTTCCCTTTTAGTTTGTTTTTCTGCTCCTGGTGTGTTGAGAACCTTACTCTGCTCTACCATTTTTATAGTCGTACTCTTTAAATCTTCCTATACAAAGAAAACCAATCTTGGGATCATAGAATTAAATAAATGCAACACTAAGCTTGTTAGTTATTGAATCTTTTTGGCGTAGAAAGATCTCAGTGTCCACCTAAATAAAAAAACGCTGAAAAAAAGAAAGAAAGAACCGAATGTTATAGATCATGAAATGGTGTTAATGTACAAGTTTTCTATTTCTTTATCGTTTGATGCAAACAACCGCTACCTTCATATCATAGTTAGAGTTTGTTTATGATCAAGCATAAATAATCCTAAATCCTAGTAGTGTCTTTCTAAATCAAACCAGACAGAGGTGCTTAAGGTTTTTAGCCTTCCACTTCTTTAGTGTGATCACTCTGTAAATTCAATGCAATTATAAATTCTCTACATCCAAGATAATTGCTATCTCAGCTGAAAACTCATCCTTTTCACATTAAAAAATAAACTTTCAGGTTACTAAACTTCGCTAAAACTCACTCTAACTCTAAGGTCATCCGTAGTGGGGCGCCACCTCACGCCAATTCCAAGCATAGCGCCGCCAACACCATTACGCCGGGCGCTATGGGGTGGATTTTTCTTCAGGCGTTATCCTCATAGCGGCGTCATGTTCTCCAACATCTTTCCCCCCACTCACACACATATATATACATACATATGTATGTATAATTGAAGGGGTTATATAACTCCCTTACCACTACACCCTATTTTGATATAACGACCCATAAAACCCCTCTCTTATGCATTTCGCCACGTGTAGCATAATGCCCCCAAATGGGCTTTATGACTACGGATGACCTAATGGGTGTGACAGTGTGCCTTTTAGAAATTGTATTCGAAAAATCTGTCATCACACTCCCACGCGTTAGGATAAAAAAATTAGAGTAAATTACTTTTTGAGTCCATGTGTTTTAGTGGTTTTAACCATTTGAGTCCAAAATCAAAAAGTTTAACACCCTGAGTCCCTAACCACTCATTTTATAACGTTTTGAGTCCGTTTTTTAACACTTGTACTTTTGATTTTGGACTCAAGTGGTTAAAATTACTAAAACAAAGGGAGTCAAAACGTTATAAAATGAGTGGTTAGGGACTCGACTCAGGGCGTTAAACTTTTTGATTTTGAACTCAAATAATTAAAATCATTAAAACACATAGACTTAAAAAGTAATTTACTCAAAAAAATATTTTCTTTCTACGAAAAGACCCCGATTTTAGAATCTACTTTAGACCTCAAATATTTTAGCAAAGCTAAACTTTTAAATATAAGATGCAACACATAACAAGAATAAGGGCATGTCTGGCTAAGCTTTTTGAACCAACTTTATTGACTTATTAGCTTTTTCAAAAAGCAAATAAGGAGATTTTGTGTTTGGTAAACCTAAAAAGACTTTTCAAAATGACTTTTTATATAGGAGAAAAAGTCATTTTTGAGAAGTTAGGATGTTGTGACTTTTTGAACCAACTTATTGACTTATTAGCTTTTTAGTCATTTTACATCAATAAGCTAAGTCAAACACTTTTTAAAAAACAACTTATTGACTTATTGGTTTTTCCTACCCTATAAGCTAATCCAAACACTTTTTTAAAAACCCCTTTTCAAACAGTTATAAGTCTTACAAAAAGTTCTTTTTAGGTAAAATAAGCTTAGCCAAACATGCCCTAAATAAATAATCAAACCCTCTAAATCTCAGACCTAACCCTAATAAGAAAATAAGATCAAAGATCAAGTTAAGTTTTACAGAGAAAATAATTCCATATAATTAAGTTTTAATGTTTCAAAATTGTTGTTAAAGATACAAAAGAAGAAAACGTACATTGGCTTTGAGCTGATTGATGATTTTCAATCTCAAGGTGTCAATTGTGCCATCGTTCATCAACGACTCCAGTACATCTTCCGGTGTTATCACTGAAGATGATGATTCCATCTAAACCCCTGAAAGTAATTATTTGAATTTACTGAAATCGAAAACTTTATCAGAGAAAAAAACTAGGGTTTCGGAGAAATTGGAAGGAAAGAAGGTGAGATGCGTACAGATTTAGAAAGATAAGGATGGGATCGAGGTGTTTATGCTGGATTCTTGATCAGCTGAACAGATGAATGAACCAGTTCTCCCTCTTGGAAATTGCAAAACACAAGGGTTAGAAAGGTTGATTACACGGGCGGTTTATTTGGTTTTTCAATATTCTTGGTTTATTTATGAAAACAAGCTCTAGAATAGGGTCGTGGCATGAGTTTTAAGACACGAATAGAGTTAAATGCTTGGTTGGTCTATGTGGTTTGCAAAAATTTCATACTTGGTCTTAGTGGTTTACTAATTGCACACGTGGTCCTAAAAGTTGTCACAAATAAACTCGGTTGGTCCCATGACCTAACCTCTGTTAAATTTCTCAGTTAACTATGTGTGAAATGACTATATCACCCTTAAACAATTAAAAGAAATAAAGAAAATATATAAAGAAGACTCATCTTCTTCAACCTCTAACACCACCGTCTCCTCCACCTTCACAACCCACGAAATCAACTAAACTACATATAACATAAATAGCATCAAATCAACATTGCAACAAAAAAAGAAAACATGGATGTATATTAAGTGGGCTCGATGATGAACAAGAAAAGATCGAACCACTTAAACTTATGTTCATCATTCAAGTAATCTTCTGCATCAATAAAATCCTCCCATTCCGGCTGCGCCTCCATTCCGGGCGCCGGTTCATGTTCCAGTTCATTATTATTGTTTTCAAAATAGTGGGTCTTTTCCCATAGTTTGTCTTCTCGTTTGTGCTCAATGTCGGAAACTAGTGGGTCGAATGAGATGTGGTGGTCTGATGGGGTTGTGGTGGTGAAGTTGGAGCGGAGTTTGAGGCGGCGGCGGCGCCGGTGGTGGTTGTTCCTGTGAGATTTGTTGGGGGAATGTGAGATTAATAGGAGGAGGAGTAAGGCTACTGTGACGTTGATTATGACTAAGAGTTTGCCCATTTGTGGTGGTGGTGACGGTGGTGGTGGTGGCGGCGGCGGCGGTGGGGAGTTTTAAGTAATTTTGGTGGGTTAAATCTTGATTTAGATTGGGGTTTTGTGGGTGATTTGTTAATTAATGTGAGTGAAATTGAGATGTGGGGAAGATTGGATTGAAGATCAAGAATCAAGATTTTGGAGAGAAAAGTATGATGGAGAAAACAGTGGTAGATCTGTTTCGCTGATTTCATATTAAATGATGAAATTTGATTGAGATTGACCTTTAATTTGGGATCTGGAGATGGGGATTGGATGGATGCACAAGCTTTTTTGTGAAGAATAGAGAGAAAGAGGAGGAAGAAGAATGGTGGAGGTAGTTGCAGGTTGTAGTGGGTTGTGAAGGTGGAGGAGGTGGTGGTGTTAGAAGTTGAAGAAGATGAGTCTTCTTTATATATTTTTTTTTTATTTCTTTTAATTGTTCAGGGGTAATATAGTCATTTCACGCATAGTTAACTGAGAAATTTAACAAAGGTTAGATCAGGGGACCAACCGAGTTCATTTTTGACAACTTTTGGGACCACGCGTGTAATTAGTAAACTACTAAGTATGAAATTTTTGCAAACCATAGGGACCAACCAAGCATTTAACTCACACGAAAATGAATATGAACACGACATGAAATCTTATTGTTCCAGTTTTTTTGAAACACGAAAACGAATCTGACAATAAACAACTTACATGAACACAATCTGTTAAGACGCAAAAAAAAAAAAAAAAAAAAAAAACTTACTATCGTATTATATGACCTGTTAAGATACGAATACAGCCTGGAGGGGTGGAGTGTGGACCCGATCGTGAAGATGTGGAGCTGCGAGCTGTGACCTTTGATGTTTCAAAATTAGGGTTATATTTTTCCTTTGTTCAGGCCGCATATATCAAACCCTACCCAACTTCCTATTTTTTTATATAAATAATATTAACATGTCTTAGGGTTATGTTTTTCCTTTGTTCAGCCACGTATATTAAAACCCCACCCAATTTCCTATTTTTTATATAAATAATATTAACATGTCTTAACGGATAGCGGTGTTAAAAAAAACCCGAATCCAAAATCGAATACGAAATATTCGAAAATCCGTATCCGAATTTTTCGAATATTCAAAAATCGAATAATCCAAATTTTCAGATTTGGATTTCTGAAAATTTAGGATAATTGGATTATCCAATATCGAAAAACTAAAAAAATAGTAAATATATATTATATCAGCACTGTGTTTAGTTTGAAATATAGTAAAAAATAGGAAATGATCATATTCGGATGTGGATTTATGAATGTTTTTTGGATTTTAATGTTGGAAATTTGTTAAATCGAATACAGATTTAGTTCTAATCTATGCACGGAATAAGATTTTTTGATTTTTCTTATAATTTGGATATTCAGTTTAATATCCGAAATTTCAGATACGGGTTCGGATATTAATATTCACTATCCGAAAATCGGATATATGAAAACTAGATAATCCGATCTTCAACACCTCTATTAACAAGTGCTTAACATGTCAATGGGTTTTTAACCTGTTTAGACATAAAAATTAACAAGTCTTATTGTGTCGACCTATTTAAGACATGAAACCTGTTAAGGGTCAAACACAAACCTATTAAAGTTGTGTCGTATTTTCGTGTATGTGTCTGAAATTACAAACCTAGTCTAAAAGGTCGAGTAATCGCGACAAGGTAGATTGTCGAGGCGATTTTCTTCAACTCCGCCTAATTAAACAAAATCAATTAAACGCGATCAACCTCGGCCAGAATTAGATCTAGTTGTTTAACTAGGGCCGAGTTTGACATAAAAAAATAATAAAACACAATTCTTCAGCCTTTCATATTTAAAGAATACATATCAATTTTTGAAATAATCTACTATTTGAACATGTATTTTTATTTATATTTATATTAACGTATCTTGTCATATATATTAGTAAGCTTATTATATTTGACATATATATATTTTTTTTAAAACTAATTTATTTATAAGTTAACATGTCCAAGTACTCGCAAACAATGTTGTAAAACAAGGTCTAGAAAGATGAGTACTCTCCGAGTAATTGCTACAAGGTAGGTTGCAGAGGCGACTTTCTTCAACTCTGCCTAATTACTCGAATCAATCAAATGCGGTCAACCTCAACCAGAACCAGATCTATTAGGTCAACTCGGGTCGAGTTTGATTTAAAAAATAAATAGAACATAATTCATGTGTCTGTCATACTAAAGAATGAATATCAATGTTTGAAATATTTTATATTTGAACATGTATTTTTTATTTATATTGATATTCACGTCCTTTCTTATAAATATTAGTAAACTTATGATATTTAACACATATATAATTTTCCAACACCTAATTTCTTTATAATTTAACATGTCTGAGTACTCTCCGCCTAGGCCGAGTACTCTCAACTCCTCAATCGGCCGACTAGGGTGCGCCTAACGTGTCACACCCCAACCGATGGCGGAAACATCGGAGTGAGACGAAAACGAGATTGCAAGAGACTTCATAACGACTATTTGCGACAAGTATTTAATAATCAAAATTTCATTTCATACTAAGTGATGTGTGCAAAATGCAACATATAAATTACATCAAATGTGACATTAAACTAACCTTTTTTTAGTACTAATGTTGGAAAAAAGTGTGTTTTTGTCTTCCTTTTGTATTTTCAGGATTAAATGAGCTCAAATGAACAAAAGAAGCAAAAAGGCCGCTAAATCTAACATAAATACAAGAAAAGGGATAAACGTGACATGCCCGACCCCTCGACAGCATCTTCCCAAGCAAAACAAAAGAACAGAAGGCTGAACACGCCCCGTGCTCAATGAGCACGGGGGCGTGCCCAAGTGTCTGCAGAAAAGACAAAGCTATAGAAGCTTCTATCACCCACCACGGGGGCGTGCCCAGCGGACACGGGGCCGTGGTCAACTCTAAAATTCGCAGAATCTGAGGAAATCTTGATAGTACAGATACGCTTCTGCACACGGGGTCGTGCCAAGCGGACACGGGGGCGTGGTCAACTAATGCAGACAAACTGCATTTAATGAAGGAAGAGAAGACGGGTGGACACGGGGCCGTGTCCGAGCTTCTGTTCAGGCTATAAATAGGGGTGCTTGGCTCATTTGCAAATCATCCCTTGGCAAACCACCTCTCTCACACTTCACCCACCCACCACCACTATCACAACCCACATCCACCACCATCATCCATCATCCATCATAGAGTGTGTGAGTAGTCTCGGGATCCAAGATTGATAGTAAGAGTTCTTGACAATCAAAGGCCATGTTTGCCTAAGTCTCTTACATCACTTGGTGAAGACAAGCATTTAGTGTAATACTTTTTATTTTTAATCTTTTCGCACTTTTTATTTGGTTATGTATTAATGGCTTTAATAACTAGTTTCTTATGTTGAAGGTGAAACTTCCTTATCATTTGTCTGTGGTGTCTTGGCGTTATTTTACTGTCTATATAAAATAAAAGATTTACACCATTCATATCTCCACGGTCTATATGGAGATATGTTGGCTACCTGGTCGGGGGTTAAGGGAATGGTTTGGTAAGCGTCTTGCTTGTTCAGTGTATAGATCATGCAAGGACCTGGGTCAAGCTTAGTAGGACCTCCTTCAATACCCACTGGTATTGGATGGCGGGGGTCCGAATTTCTTGATCCCCTTATATGTAAACTACTATTAATATATTAACCCGGCTACTTAGGACTGTATCCTTGCTGACTCAGACTACTTAGCCGAAGGTAACGTCACCTTCAAAAGAGGGGCCTACCACATTATGCATTAATAACTTAATTAATTATCTTTCAATAATCCAACCCTTTAGGATTGTATCCTTGCTGACTCAAACTACTGGGTTGAGGGTAACGTCACCTTCAAAAGAGGGGCCTACTACAATAACTAAGATAATCTCTTAAAAAGTGCAAAAGTGCGGAAATAATCAAAGGTTACACTAAAGGCGAGTCGGATCCAAGTGATTCATCTTGTCTATCTGTTTTTATTTTTTATTTTCAGCATTTTTAGTTTTTATTTTTCTTGTTTAAAAACCTTTTTTCTAAACTTTTGATTTGATTAGACATTGAGGATAAACCGGTACTAAAAGCTCTTGTGTCCTTGGATGACCTCGGTATCTTACCAACACTATACTATGCTCACGATGGGTGCACTTGCCCATATGTGTGTTTAGTGTTAGTAAATATCGTGTTTTATAAATTTAAAACTTGGCTAAAAAGTGTTAAAGGGCTTAAAATATACATTAAAAATCTATAACACTCACGCACATCACTAAGGTAAAGTATATCGTTTGGAAACAAATACAACAACTTGAACAAGAACAAAAGACAATAACAAGTACCAAATTTAAAAGTGGGTTTCTAGTCATCCTACTAGATTCCATTCATCATCATCATCATCATCATCATCATCAATTTCCTGCAATACGTATTAAAGTACATGTCAACACATAAAGTATTGGCGAGCATACAAGTTTGAGTATTATCATAAGTATAAATTTTTTAAACAAATCCCACATGACATAATCGTAATCTAAGACTTAACATAACAATACTAGCATGCAACTTATAATTGTCAACCCAAAGTTTCCCGCTAGCGTAATCTTGTCGTAGCAACGACAAGACCGTTTTGTTTAACTTAACATGACCTCAAGAATACGGGCGGTGCGTTAATCCTATAGCGTTATACATGTTAAGGGAGGTTTGTACAGAGTTAATGACAAGTATAAAGCAAATAATTTTCTAGCATGTATGAATTCTAGTATCACATATCAAGCATGTATATTGGATTGTTTATTGGTAAGCATGTTTGTAAGTGTATGCGTGCATTTTAATAAGGAATAAGTATTGCACCCAAAAGTGATGAAAAGTAAAAGGGTCATGTACACTCACGGTTTTGCAAAGCTTGTCAATTTAACCGAGAGTTGACGAGTTGTAGAGATTGGAACACCGAAATTACTCTACATTGGGGAAACGAAGGTCTGTGAGTATTCGGATTTTCAGAGGATTCGAATTGGGAATAAAGTATATAAGGTATATGTATACGAAAATATATCTCGTCTAAATACTCATTTTGATACTAGGTTTTTATATGTTTTCATGGGTCCTAACTTGCCCATTAGAATCACAAACGAGGAATAAAGAACAAAAATAATATAACCTTAGTTCATAACATCTAACCATAATCCGGTTAGTATCATGAATTTGGGTAAATATATATTATATATTATATAGCATAGTTCGTCATCTATCATCATGTATTATCATGTAAGTCAAGCATTGAGGTAGGATTAACCTAATTGTATGATTCACCAAAGCACAAAGTTATCAACTTAGTTGATGACCCGGTTGGTCATGAATGAAAATAAAAATAAAACTAACTAATTTGTCAAGTAGCCAAGTAAGAATAACCGGGGCGTGTCGTACCCAACATGGCAAATGTTGGAGGCGAAGAGGGGTTATGTTACTTTGATTCTTGGAAGCTACTTGAGACGAACACAAACAATTAAGCAAGTGAGGTAGTGGGACAAGTTTGGAGAGCCAAGGCTTCCATGGTTCACACATTACTCATACACAAGTCTTCCAACATTGAAGGTTGTAGGCTTGGATGGTTTCAACACTTAGAACATTTTAAGCAGAATTTTAAAGAGACTTTGAGCCTTATTTCTTGGTGAAAATCAACCACACGCAAACCCACAACTATAAGCTTAGTTGGGAGAAAGGTGGGTACAAGATTCCACTAAGTTTTATACATTATATACAAGAAACAAAAAGATAATTAAATCAGAATTTTATGCTACTGACCTCAAATATGGTAAGGTTCCATCTTAGTTTGCCATGGCAAACTTGTGGAAACCTTCCTAGAGGTTGACCAAGAAGTATGAAAGAAGATTAGAAGAAGAAAGGTGAAGAAAACTGAGTGAAAATTCACTTAGAAAACTTGAAAGTATTCTTCCTTGCTTAGAATTCTTGAGACTATTAGAGAGTTTGGGAATAGATTAGTGTATGGAAAGTGTTTAGGAGGTGGTGGAGACTTGTCTTTATAAGTGGGGATTAGGGTTTGTGAGTTAATGAAGGTGGAAGGGGATTGGAGAAGAAAGTAGGTAGAAAAGAGTGAAATATGATTGGCTATTCAATTTACAACTTTTCTTTGTGAGTGAAATTCACTATTCAATTTTTTTACACTTCCATCCTTATACTTTTCTTCTTTACAGTTTTGTCATAAACTATTTTTTATTGTAAACCCAACACCTTTGCACTTTTAGCATTGACCCCTCATACTTTTCATCTTTTATAAATTTGTTGTATTGCGTTTCGGTCTAAATTTTTTGAGTTAACAGACTGCAACGCGCATGTGTGGTTCAACATTTTTATGTTTTTTATGGTTTAACGGCCCCCGTCGCAATGCAAGAGTTCTATTAGTTATTATTTTCTATAGTTTACGTTTCGATCTAAGTTTTGCGAGCTACATGCTACAACGTGCGCATGTAGTTTTTTACGTATACTTTATATTTGGCTTAATGGTCTTGCCGCCAAGCGCATATCCTAAATACTAGTTTCTAAATAAGTTACAAAAGGCATGTTTGTTTCTATAACCGTCCCTGAGAATTCGAGAGGATTATGCGACTAAAAAAATAGGCCTGTAATATATAAACTTATATATAAATAAATTCAATGTGTTACAAAGGCTTGTGCAACTAGAAAAAATAGGTTCACAGTATATAAACTCATATATAAATAAAAAAGTAAATTACAAAATGTCACACCCCAACCGATGGCGGAAACATCGGGGCACGGCACTGAGCGAAACAGATTGTCCAAGAGAAATCAATAACAACTAAAATTACCAGATATTTAGCATTACGTCCCATACCGTTACATATCTAGAAATTCAATTATTACAGACATAGTATCTGTCACACCCCTACCGCGTAAAACAACAAACCGCGGTGGAAACGCCGGGGAGTCGAGCAACAAAATTATTGTTTCACAACCATGGTATTTAAAGTTTTGTTTTATTTATAAACAAAGGGGGATACATTGTCTTAAAACAAAGAAACAAAGAGTACATAACAAAGTTAAATTATTCTAGCTTCATTTTATGTCACTAAGGCACAGGTCCGCCTAAGTGTATGTTGATCATTCCTATGCATCAGCTCCTGAAAACACATGTGAAAATGGGTACGTCAGCATAATAATGCCTGTGAGACACATAGGTTTATTGATTTAGGATTCATGACTTGTATTTGAAAGAGATGTTTAATAAAAAGTTAGTCATGAATCTTATTAAAAGTGTTTTCTTTTATAAATCTTACGAAAAATCGATAAGGAATTCAGATGTTATAAAAGAAAGATGTGTGGTTAAATAAATAACCAAGTAAAATGAATTTGTATAAGATACGTTGTTTGTAAAACAATGTTTTGTGAAGTTATGTTCTTTGTATAAAATGTAATGTGTCTAAATTGAAATGGTTTAAATAACGCTACGACATGTAATATCATAAAATCACTTATATATAGGAAGTACCAGCGGCGTATCCACCATGCTTTTATCATATTACACACGCCTCGTTATTTAAATCACTTACCCAAACAAACCACCAAAATGTCTTGTTTAAACAATGTCAAAATGTTTATGTGTAAACAATGTCTATTGTCAAATATAAATCATGTAATGTGTAATCAAATGTTATGTATGGCAAGTGAAATGTGTCAACTAAGACCATAAATAAAATGCACAAAACAATATATTGAAATAAATCATAGTTTAAATCAAAAGTTATGTTTTGTAAAATAAATGCTTTATTGATACAAACATCTATGCGGTAATGTTAAAACGCATACATTCAAGCCTTGCGACTGTGGAGACAAACCCTTAAACAAATTAAAGGTTTATAAAAAATTGTGAATATCGAATTCGGTCATTCCTTCCACCCAAACAAACCTAGGATTTCAGGAATGGGAGTTGTCAATTCCTATGGTACCACTACCTACTAACGAACGGCATGATCGGTGTTAATGAATGTATTTATGACCCGTTAAACAAACCAAATGTCATTCCAAATGTAAGCATGTTATATGAAAATAATGTACTTAAATATGCTAAATGACATACAAAGTAGAAATGTAAAACAATGTGTTCATATGCTGGGTGAACATATGCAACAAAATGTAATATATGAAATCAATGTGCTAGCATGTTAACAAAACATACATAGCAAAAACATAGAAGAAATCATGTACTATATGTGTACTAATGAACATAGCAAGTATATGTTATAAAAGCATGAAAAACACGAAAGTAACAAGTAGGCACATGTGTATCACCCCAAAACATTTGAAAACGTAAAAGAGGGGACTATGTACTCACTTGAAAATGCTTAGAAGTCTTTGAATAACAACCAAGCAATGCTAGAGGATCACGGAATCAATCGGCACCTAATATAGGTAAATATGTTAACAAACCGGACCTAAATCGGAAGATCGGATAAAATGAGGTTTCGTAAACCAAATGAGTACGGGACTCATATAATATGGTTTAACAAAGCCTACATTCTAAATCAGAACCTATCCTAAGTGCTTATGACCCATTACGACCCGTTTAGGTAGCTTACGCTACTTTAACGCGTCGTTCGCGTAAAACGCGTTCGGACCGCCTAACTAGTCCTATGACAAGTATTATATGGCTTAACAAGTCTAATAATGTTGCCTAATCAGTTTAGATGTCAAAATTTAAGTTACATATGCTTAAAATGAATTTATGCGCAAAAAGGGCATTTTGGTCATTTTCCTAAGGCATATAAACTACCTATAATACAACTAACTAAACGTAGTGACCATAAGGTATAACCTCAGAAGGTTATTCCCTATACAACTATGGTCACAAAATATGTTTGGTCGGATCCTAATGATTGACCAAACGGGTCGGGTTCGAAAGTCTAAGCGGTTGTTTAGACCGCTTATCTTTACGACCCTATATAAGCACTAAACTAAAAGTGACGAGTTAAACATGTTAAAACATGTTTAACGAAGTTAGAAAACAAGTTTGATATCAAAACAAAGGGTTTTGATACCCAAGAATAGTTTGGTTGCAAAATACGCATAAACGCGTATTTTGACCGAAACTGTGACTCGTCACTATGCCTAAATAACGTGGTAATCAGTAGGTATAGTCACAAAGTACTATGACCATAGTGATTACGCTCACGTTGCGAAGTTCAAACGAACTTCGTGTTAACCATTGACTGGTCATAGCAGAAAGTCAAACACTGTTTGACTTTCGTGCTTGAAAACGCATAAAAGAATGAAAGAAGCTTACAAGAGGTCCAAGCAAGGAAGGTTTGAACTCAAAAATTCTCAGGTATGAAGCTTCACAAGGAGAGCTTCAACTTAGAGAATAAATTTGAGATCAATTGTGGGGAATGCAAGAATTCAAGGTGGGTTTATACAAATTTCTCAAAACCGTTAGGATAGTTTCTTGAATTTCGAGCTTCAATCTGGACCGTCCATGTGTTACCCATTGTTTCACAATGCTATGGGTGTCCAAAACCAGCTCATGGTATTGCAATTGTTACACAAAAGACCCTAAACTTCAAGTTAGATGTTGAAAATAGACATGTTGTTGCTGAAACATGATTTTCCGCCACCACACAGCCATTAGGCTGTGGCGCGACGCCACCATGTACCAGGTCCAGAAACTTTGCCAAAATGGCAGAAATGGTCCCTGCAACACTTTTAAGCCATTTTAGATGCGTTTAAGCCCCGTTAACCTCATTTCAAGGCTCTATAATGAAGTTAAAGTATAGGGAACATGAAACATGCTCAAAAACATCTCGGGTGTCGGTTCGTTTGGTCGTTCGGTTGCGTTGTTCGGTTATTTACGACGAAACACGAACGGACGCGAAAAACGATCCAAATTACGCGACGAATGGAATTTTAGCATGCCAATCACTAAAATAAAATATTTTAATGATTACAAAAATTTTTGGATGTCCGGATATGTTCAGAACGTAAGATATGCGCGTAAATGCAAACTTATGCACTTTTTGACGCTTTTAGTCCCTGTTTGACCAAAAAGTTTATTTTTGCACACCGAACCCCTGAAAGCCTATTTCTAAGCTATGTGAAGGATATTTAGGGTATGTTTAACTTATGATCATGTTCCGAAATGTTCGTTACCACACGAATTGGCATAGGTTTGCAGTTTGACGTAAATAGTCTCTGCGATCGAATAAACTTGATTTTACCATACCAAACCCTTTTAAAACTTATTTCTAAGTTATGTAAAGGTTATTTAAGGTATGTTAAGCATATATTGATGTTCCGGAGTGTTTGTCACATTAAACTGATTACGTTTACGCATCAGTTTGCGTATAACTTTCAAGAAAACGATGTAGAGTTTGAAATTGAACAAAAATCAAAACATGCAAAATGTCAAACATAAATAAACAAAAATTGGGGTCAAATAACATTGCTTTATTGATAACTGAACTGTTTAAGGTTTATACAATGATTACAAGCACAGATGTCACAGTCTCCCCTACTTGTGGAAATTTCGTCCCCGAAATTTATTTAGAGGGAACTTGTGAGAAAAGATGTGGATATTTCGCTTTCATTTGATCTTCACATTCCCAAGTAAATTCTGGTCCACATTTAGATTCCCATCGAACTTTGACAAGTGGAATGCGTTTGCATTTGAGCCAGTTGACTTCACGTTCCATGATTTCCACAGGGTTCTCAACAAAATGCATCGTGTCATCCACACGAATTTCATCAAGCGGTATGTGGAGGTTCTCATCAGCCAAACACTTCTTGAGATTGGACATGTGAAAGGTTGGATGGACATTTCCAAGTTCAGGAGGTAACTCAAGTCTGTAGGCTACCTTTCCGATTCTTTCGACGACCTTGAATGGTCCAACATATCTAGGTGCAAGTTTTCCTGTCTTTCCAAATCTAATCACACCTTTCCAAGGTGAAACCTTGAGTAGAATGCGATCACCGACTTGAAATTCCAAGGGCTTGCGACGTCGATCCGCGTAACTCTTTTGACGGCTTCTAGCTGTCTGAAGTTTATCGCGAACTTTCTTAACCTTATCTGTTGTCTCTAGAATGAGGTCAGGTCCAGCAAGCTGAGCCTCACCGATCTCATTCCAGCAGACTGGTGAACGACATTTTCGACCATAGAGAGCTTCGAAATGAGCCATGTTGATGCTGGAGTGATAGCTATTGTTGTAGGAGAATTCAATCAACGGAAGATACGAATCCCAACTACCACCAAAATCGATCACAAAAACTCTAAGCATATCCTCCAGTGTTTGGATTGTTCTTTCAGATTGACCATCCGATTACGGATGATCAGCTGTGCTCAAATTGAGTTGGGTTCCCATAGCAGATTGCATGGTTCTCCAAAAACGAGACGAGAATCGAGCATCTCTGTCAGATATAATGTTCAAAGGAACGCCATGACGGGATACAATCTCATCCACATAGATTTTTGCAAGCTTATCGGCAGATAGATCCTCACGGATTGGCAAGAAATGCGCTGATTTTGTAAGACGATCAACAACTACCCAAATAGCGTCATGACCTCTCTTAGTGCGCAGAAGTTTGGTAACAAGATCCATAGCAATGTCTTCCCATTTCCAAACTAGAATCTCTGGTTGCTCCAATAATCCAAAGGGATGTTGATGTTCAGCCTTAACCTTAAGACAAGTAAGGCATTTGGATACGTATAAGGCAATGTCTTTCTTCATACCAAGCCACCAAAACTGGGTTCGAAGATCCTTATACATTTTGTCTGCACCAGGATGAATAGAATAACGAGACTTATGAGCTTCATCCATTATCAAGGTGTGAAGATTGTCTTGACTTGGGACCCACAAACGGCCCATGAAATAATACAATCCATTGTTCTTCAGCTTGAGATCAGGCTTAATATGAAATCGTAATTCCTTACCCATCAAATCTTGTGAAACAAAAGTATGTTGAGCCTGAGAAATACGGGTTTGAATATCAGATCGAACATGTACACAATGAAGCTTGACATGCTCTTTACGACTCAATGCATCGGCCATGACATTCGCCTTACCCGGATGGTAGCGAATTTCGCAGTCATAGTCGTTTAGAAGTTCAACCCAACATCGTTGCCTCTTGTTAAGTTCTTTCTGATTGAAGATATACTGAAGACTTTTGTGGTGAGTGAAAACCACACATTTAGTACCATACAAATAGTGTCTCCAGATTTTGAGAGCGAATACAACTGCACCTAACTCAAGATCATGAGTCGTGTAGTTCTTCTCGTGAACCTTCAACTGTATTGATGCGTAAGCTATGACTTTGTTCCTTTGCATGAGAACACAGCCAAGACCTAATTTGGATGCATCACAGTATACGACAAAATCATCGTTGCCCTCAGGCAAAGATAGAATAGGTGCATCGCAGAGTTTCTGTTTCAAAGTCTGGAAAGCTTCTTCCTGTTTGGATCCCCAATCAAAGGGTTTATTCTTCTGAGTTAGAGCAATTAGAGGAACTGCAATCTTGGAGAAGTTTTCAATGAAGCGGCGGTAATAACCCGCGAGACCAAGAAAAGAACGAACTTCAGTAGGAGTAGTAGGCGTATCCCAATCCTTAATCGCACTAATCTTGGAGGGATCTACATGAATACCTTGTTCGTTGACGATATGTCCCAAAAATTGAACTTCCTTAAGCCAAAATTAGCACTTGGAGAATTTGGCGAAAAGTTGTTCTTTCTTTAGGAGTTCCAGAGTAAGACGAAGATGTTGCTCATGATCGGCTCGAGTCTTAGAATAAATCAAGATGTCATCAATGAAAACGATGATGAACTTGTCCAAATAAGGCTTACAAACCCTATTCATCAAGTCCATGAAAACAGCAGGAGCATTAGTCAAACCGAATGGCATAACTGTGAACTCATAATGCCCATAACGAGTGCGGAAAGCAGTCTTGGGGATATCTTCTTCAAGCATACGAAGTTGATGATACCCAGAACATAGATCAATCTTTGAAAAACAAGTAGCACCCTGTAACTAATCAAAGAGATCATCAATGCGAGGTAGGGGATATCGATTCTTGATGGTAAGCTTGTTAGGCTCACGATAATCGATACACATTCTGAAAGAGCCATCTTTCTTCTTGACAAAAAGAACGGGAGCACCCCAAGGTGAAAAGCTCGGACGGATAAAACCTGTGTCAGAAAGCTCTTGAATCTGCTTAGATAACTCTTGCATCTCCGACGGTGCAAGATGATACGGAGATCTAGCGATAGGATTAGCACCAGGTACTAGATCAATACGAAAATCGACTTGGTGTGCTGGGGGTAAACCAGGTAATTCTTCAGGAAACACTTCAGGATAGTCCCGAACAACAGGGATATCTTGAATAGACTTACCTTTGCCCTTCTCTTCAACTACATGTGCCAAAAAGTCAATATAGTTCTTTCGCAGATACTTCTGAGCTTGAAAATAAGACATGAGTTTGAGACTGCTAGCAGGTTTCTCACCACGAACCTCTAGGATCTCACTTGACGAAAGAGGTACACGAACAATCTTCTCAGAAACAAACTACCTCTGCGTGGTATTTGGCTAACCAATCCATTCCCACTATAATGTCGAAACTTCCAAATTGCATTGGTGTGAGGTCGATAGGAAAAAGATGGTTATTAAGGTTCAACTGGCCATTTCGAAGAACAGAATCAAGAACAATGGGTTCACCACTAGCTACCTCTACTGTCAAAGGCTTTCCTAGTTTCGTTCTAGACATGCGAAGCAAAGGCTCGAATGATAAAGACACAAAACTCTTATCCGCACCCGAATAAAAAAGAACAGATGCAGGATGATTGTTAACAAAGAACGTACCGTTGACCACTTCATTGTTTACTCACGCCTCGTTTGCGTTCATGTTAAAGACTCGACCACGAGCCTGTGCCTGATTTGCATTGGCTAACCTCGGACACTGATTTCTGTAATGGGTCAGATCCTCACAATTGAAACACGAACCAGGAGGGTAGTGAGGTCGTGCAACCTGAGCCTGTTGTTGAGCAGGTGGTTGAGCAGCTTGCTGAGCTGGGTTTTATGTGGCTTGATTTGGAGCAAAACGACAAACATCAACAAGATGACCCAATTTTCCACAGTTAGCACAGAAACGACACTGAACTTGCGGTTGATGGTGACTATTGCATCTGTTGCACAATGGTGCTTCAACAACATATTGTTTCTTTGCCAGTGGTTGCACGGGCTGGTTGGGAGCTGCCTGATTGGCTTATGCGATAACAGCGAAATTCCGGGAAGCCTTGCGCTTCCTTGACCTCTTCGTAGACCCAGCTTTCTTACCCTTCTTGTTCTCACCCTTATCAGACGATTGTTTCTTATCCTTGTCACCTTTCCTGTGTAGCTTACCCTTTCTGATTTGCGACTCAGTCAAAGTCGCAGTTAACTCGATTGCCTGACGTACGGTGGTAGGGTTGCTACCAGTGACGATGTCTTGCACGGGGTCAGGTAAACCATCGACATACCTTTCGATAGCTTTCTCGAGTGGGGTAACCATTGT
>JARYGA010060955.1:74960-117891 GCA_030545235.1 Helianthus tuberosus
ACACAGGGGACATTCCTACTAAGGCAATGGTGTAAAGCTCAAAGGGAAAGGCTCGGACCTAATACACTGAGTGTCTCAGACAGGGGACATCTTTATTGGAAGAGTTGCAAGGGGATTGAAGTTTGAGAATAGGGTTATACCATATTCCTGGTATGATCTTTCCTTTGTAAACGTTGTTTAAGTTTTTAACGGTACTATGTTTGGTAAAAGGTTAAACATCCTGATCAGGATAAATTGTCGGAATATATTTTCAAAATATATTTTTGAAATACTATTCCTGGATATTTGATTAAGATATTTGAAGCTGGTACTGGTTTGAAACTTTGACCAAGTAAGTATCGTCAAAACAGGTTTTAAAATGGACTATCTTTTAATTTTCTCTAAAGGTGATTGAATTTTTAGAAATTCTATTTAATAAAAGTTTTTATAATATATCACTGAGTATGTTGATCAGGATATTTTCAAAAGATAATAGTAGAAAATTTTGCGAAGCTAAAAATTACACTAAGTAACGCATGGCAAAAATCTAAAAGGCGATAACAAATAAGTCAAGAGATAGTTATATTATTAACAAGTCAAAAGTTGTGCTTTTGGTTTCACCTCAAACCAAGGCCCATCCGCCAAAAGCACGTTTAGTTTTTACCATACCTACATAACGGTTGAAGGCTTTATCTCAAAACGAAACCTGTCCACCTTCAACCGTTACGATATTCAAAACAGATTATACTAACCGATGACCAAGGGCTTCATCCTAAAACCTAGGACCCATCCACCTTTGGTCATCATATTGTTCTAATGCAAGAAATATAAATTGTTCAAAGACAGGAAATGTAAATTGTTTTACAGACCATAACCATGAAATTTTAAAAAGTGGGCTCAGGCCTCAGCACATATATCCATCATCGCCCACGTCGCTGCATTTAAGGGTCAGCTCCCTCCTTCATCGTGACATCTCCACCAGTATCCTTTCCAACATTCTTCTCAGCATCATCAGTAGCATCTTCTCCATCAGCATTTTCTCCAGAATCACCACCAGCATCCTTTGAAGCACCAGCATCATCCACCTTCTCGGTTACCTTGGTGGGCTCCTCTGTGACAGGTTTTGAAGGGGGCTCCACAGGATTGCCGCCAAGATCTTTCAATTTCATCTCCCAGGCTTTGATGTTCCATGAGGGACATTCGACGCCCAAAGCCCTAGCCTCGTAAGCCATTTTCAGTCTGGCCTGGAGGAGGGAGATGATGACTGAATTCTTAAGGCTCTCCCGGTATGAAGCCATATCTTGTTCATGCTGAACCTGGACCGCGTCAGACTTAGCTTGAGCCTCTTGGGTGATCTTTTGGATGGCAGCTTGGTGATCTTGGGTCATGGCCTTATACTTAGCTTCATAGTGTTCAGATTTGGCGGTGGCGATTGCTGCTTGATCCGTGATGGTAGCTTCAACCTTCTTTAGTTTGCTTTCCAGCATGACGTTTAAGCCACATGCGTCCTCATAAAGGAATACCAGGCGTTCAAGGCCCTGCAAGGTAAAGAAACAGGCATTATTCTAAATGAACATTTCTAATTAGCATATGGTGCAGGATACAGGTCAGGATACTAACCTGGTTAAGGAAGCCGGTCATAAATTTGCTGGATTCCGTAAACCCGTGGTTCTCAAATGGGAACACGTGAAGTGTAGCGGGAGGTTCAACTTCTTTTCTCTTTCGGGAACTAGAGGCTCGGGTACGGGATGCCGGAGGAGCTTTGGGAGCAGTGGTGGTCTTCGAGCTGGTAGGCTTCGGTGTGACGGATGACTTTGGATTGGATTCTTGCTTGGCAGGTGCGAGGCTAGAGTAGTTGTCCAACTCGTCGAGTTGGAAGCCTTCGAGGTTAATAACTGGCACTGCACAAGGGAAGATGTTTTAGGCTTATTATACCTTTAAAAATAATAATCGATTTAATATAAAGATAATTCCTGAAAATATGCTTACCAGACATGTTGGAACTTGATCTTTGACTTGAGCTTGTGAGTAGCAGGTTAAAGGTTCTTTCACCCTCTGGAAGCTTGTAGATTTCTTTTATTCTTCCTTCTGATTCAGCACTAGGGGGAGCTAGTTCCTTGAAGTTTGCTGCAAGAAAGGAAATAAACACATCAGGATATTGGTTCAGGATGGAGGTTCGGGATATGATTGGGGATATTCCTAAAACCCTAAGTCCTACCAGAAGTCAACCATCTTTTAGGAAGGTCAAAACCCTTATCAATGGAGTCTCTTTTCACAAAGAAGAATTTTCCTGTCCACTTATACTCGTTCTTGGTAGCTTTGAGGATGAGAGGATCTTTGGAAATAGAGAATAGAAGGAATCGGCTGGAACCATGAGATCTTAAACGATAATCCATCGACAAATCCTCGATGCATAGGTAGGGCATGTGGCGAGCCTTAATTCCTTCCAAGGTGACTAATATGCGCCAAACCATGGGCATGATTTGGGCAAAGCTAAGGCCAGTAAGTTCGAAGAAACAAGAAATAAAAGGTGAAAACGGGTATTGAAGTCCTATGGAGAAAGGGTAGGCAAAAAAACAGACCCATTCGTCGGAACAAAAATCCGATCGGACCTCTCGGTCGAATGGACGGAAGATTGTCCCGGCGGGAAAGGCACCGGAAGCTCGTAGGGCCGCGATGTCGGAATTATCGAAAGAACACACCTCTTTTGAAGGTTTCTGAAGCAAATTTTGTTTGTGGAAGGGGGAAACAGAATCCGCCATTTGCGATCTAGTACGGGTCGCCATGAAGGATCACAATCGGAGAACAGGAGATGTAAACAACGAAAATAAAAAAGAGAGAGAGAAAAGTACCTGATATTCGGTTGAAGATAAAGATAATCATAATGAGACGACCCTCAGTTAATATAGGCTAAATGTAGGGGGTAAAGAGTAAATAACGCCTTGGAAGTTGCACATTGTCATTTCAAGGGTCTCATCATATTGATTGCCTTAATTGATGAGATAAAACTTTTAAAATATATCCGTTGGATTGGTATACCAACATATATATTTGGGGACAATTTTTATGGGTCATTTTCTGAGCGTACATATCTTGATCAATATCCTGCTTTTAATTGTTTATTTGTAACCAGGATACTGGACGGGGATATTGCTAACATCCTGGGCGATATCCTGAGGTTGATTGAATTAACCACGTGCAGGTTAAAGGCTGGGGTTTGCTAACAGTCAGATGGACTTCATCTCCTCAAGACTCGAGCATGTTTGTTATGGGAGAGACGTTGAACCCGAAAGACTAGGTCTACAACGTTCGAGTGAGGAATATTCGCTGGATCCCGGTTATTTAGGATAGTTTGTTATATTTGTTTTACTATAAATAGATGGGGGCGGATCAGATTAAGGCACGCAACTTTCACATTTTCAAACACTTTCTCTCTAGCTCTCTGCAAACACTACACACAAACACTTGTATTCAAATCACATTGTAACACCTAGTTGATTCGCTCTACATCCTGCACTGTATCCTGATATTTGAAGCAATAGAAGAACAAGGCAGCTGTGATTGTCAGCTCCCGAGGTTTTGTACCGGCGATCTAGATTGATCAAGGGCTTTCCTCGTACATCACGTGTCAACCTTTACTTTTCTGCTCATTGTTTGATCACAGATACAGCTCTATATATTGAGCCGTATCCTGAAACTGTTTTTATAACTAACTTGGTTAACATATTTTTCACACATAATTTTAGCACACTACCTCACTTAACTAATTTGATCACTAAATTGCTTTGGTAATTTTTGACCAAAACACTTGCAGTATCTGGGAATGCAGTAAGTGCCGTTTTGGTAAAAGATCATGAAGGTCAACAGTATCCTGTCTATTATGTTAGCAAAAGTCTATTAGATGCTGAAACTAGATATTCTCATTTAGAAAAGTTGATATTGGCCCTAGTTATGGCATCGACAAAACTTAGACACTATTTTGAGACACATAGGATACATGTTAAAACTAATTATCCTGTTAAGAATGTGCTTAGGAAACCTGAGATGTCGGGTAGGATGGCTAAGTGGTCAGTAAAATTAAGTGCCTATGATTTAATGTATGAACCTAGAAATGCTATAAAGTCTCAGGCTCTAGCAGACTTTGTGGCTAATTTCAGTAGTGATATTCAAAATGAAGTAGACCTAGAAGTACAACAGCTAGGAGAAAATCTAGAATCCTGGACATTATATACTGACGGTGCATCTAATGTAAGAGGTGCAGGATTGGGTATACTACTAAAATCGCCACAGGGGGACATATTACCCTAGGCTATTAGGTGTGAATTTCCTGCCACTAATAATGAAGCTGAGTATGAAGCTCTGATAGCAGGATTAGAATTGGCTAAAAATATGAATATTAGATGTTTACAAGTATATGTTGATTCCCTGTTGATTACTAACCATTTCAATGGATCTTATGCAGTAAAAGGTGAAAAGTTAGCTGAATATCTTTAAATTATTAAAAAATTAGTAGGATATTTCGAAATTTTTACACTTGAACAGGTACCAAGAGAAAAGAATGCTGAAGCTGACGCCCTAGCAAACTTAGGATCTACTGTCAAGATACCGAAGGGAACTCAGATACCAATAGTGCACATCTTGTATCCTGCAATGGAACATTTCAAATCTCAGGATAAAGAAGTAGCATGTATCCAGGATCCTGGTGATGGACAACCAATTTTTGTAAGAGTTGGGGAATCAAAATGATCACGTCAACACCAGTGCATCCTCAAGAAAATGGACAAGCAGAATCCTCGAACAAGATAATCGTCAACAACTTAAAGAAAAGGTTAGGTGCCAAAAAAGGAAAATGGGCAGAGGAACTACCATTTGTCCTATGGGCTGATAGAACAACTGTGAAGAATGCTACTGGGCAAACCCCATTTTCTTTGGTATTTGGGGCAGAAGCAGTGATCCCGACAGACATGGTGATACCGACAGCTAGATCAAGCCTAAGGGATCCTGAATCAAATCCTGAAATCTTATGTTAAGAACTGGATACTGTTGATGAAACAAGAGATGCAGCAAAGCTAAGGATGGCGGCATACCAGCAGAGGATAGCCAAATCATATAACAAGAATTTAAGGACTAGAAGATTTCAAGTTGGAGATTGGGTGTTGAGGAAAGCTTTCCAGAATACAACCAACCCTGCCGATGGAAAATTAACTCCAAAATGGGAAGGACCCTATGAAATTGAGTCAGAATGGTGTGAATTCTATCTTTTTTAAATATAATTTTATTTTGAACCCAATACTGACTTAAGCATCGGAGGGGTGTTAGCCAAGCTAACACCCACCCTAGTCTAAGGTTGTTTTGCAGAATATGCTTCGGGATATAGCTCCAGGATATATACTCAGGATCGAAAGATTAGAGGATTGGCCCCCCTCTATCACGTTTAAGGGATCCTTATCCCTTCAAAGGTTTAAAGGCATTCACCTTTCTCTCGAATTAGGTTTAAACACCCTGCCTGAAGCGCAAGTTATCCAGGGATAGTTCAAGATAGCGGGACCAGTTCATGTAACAGTGGCTGACAATTTCGTTATTATTGGCTATATCCTGGATCCTTAAGGTATATGAGGATTGATCACCCTCTCTCGCGAAAGGGTATTTTCATACTCTCTAAGGTTTAAAGGTTTTCACCTTTCTAAGTCTTGGAGTTTATACATTCCCGCCTGTAGCGCATGAAAACAAGGGTTTATCCCCAGGATACTAAGGGTTTATCCCCAGGATATTAAGGGTTTATCCCCAGTACATTAAGGGTTTATCCCCAGTAAAACTAAAGTTTTTGACAAGATTGCAAAGATATGACAAGCTGTGATTACACACATTCTTTTGTGGATAAAAAGCTACGAAGTTTAATCACTAAGTGAAGAAATACTCAAGTATGTCATGCACTGATGCACTATCCTGCACAGACAGGGGACATCCATGCCGGGGACAATGCAAAGGATTCAAAGGTTGAGGTTGGAAATTATTGCCTGGGTGTTTCTGGTATGATTTATTATTTTGAAAACCTTATCTAAATGATCTAAGTTTTCTATAAAGTCATATTCAACCAAGTTTTGTCTAACATTTTTACGATAAAAGTATTGAACATTTTATCAGTATCCTGACCAGGATATTTGATCAAGATATTCAGAACATATTTTGCCAAATAAAAACATAACAATAACAGATAAGGCTAAAAGGATAGTTTATTATTAAGGGCCCAAAAGATTGTATTCTTGGTTTCATCTCAAAAAGTGACCCATCCACCAAAAACACAATTAAGTTTTTAAAGCATATTTACATAAACAGTTGAAGGCTTCGTCCTGAAAACACAGGATCCCTCCACCTTCAACTATCAAACTATTCTACTTGCAGGATATTAAAATTGTTCTAAGTGCAGGACGACCAGATGATTTAGACCCTACAAAATACAGGAATCATTAAAGACAAACTAACCAGGATACAGGTTCAGTATATGTGTACGGGATAAAGGATCTGGATATTTATCTTGTTAGGGAAGGAGGTCATGGGCTCGATGGATTCCATGAAGCCAAGGTCATCATAAGAAAAACCTTCGGCAGCAGCAGCAGAGGGCTTAGAGCTAGTGGCAACAGATGGCTCCTTTTTTCATTAGGACAGGCTTGGGGTAGCTATCAAGCTCCTCAAGGAATGTTCGAAACAGATATCCTTACAGACATGTTGGAATGACTAAAAAATATATCCGTTGGAATCAGGATATCCAACAGTTATATTTTTGGGGACAATTGTTATGGGTGAAATTCTGAGCCCATATCCTGACACTATATCTTGATTGTATGATAGCTGATTACGATCAGGATACCGGACTAAGATATTGGTAACATCCTGAGGCAGTATCCTGACTATTACTAACAATTTGCTTGTAAACGTTGGTTACAAGGGACTAACGTTCATGAGGACTAAGTCATCCTGAAGACCCGCTTAAACTGGTTAGGATAAGGACGTTGATGGCGGAAGAATAGCTGTTGTAACGGTCAGCATTAAAGAAAGGCATATTTTATGGGAGTTACGGATGCTGGTCAATGCTATTAATATTGTAACGGTTATAGGAGCTTAAATCCCGGATTTATAATTAATATGCACGTGGAGAACGAGTTGAAACAGCCCCCCAACGTTCAGAAGGGAATATTCTCAGTATCCCGGAATAATAGGGTAATATCCCGGATTTTTAGCATAGTTTGTTATTTCTTGTAACTATAAATAAGAGTGCCGGATCATAGGAATTCACACACTTTCGAGCTCTCATACTCGTACACTCTCATTTCTAGCTGCAAACACACACTAACACTCGTAATTCACAATCATTGTAACACTTAGATTCGATCCGAGCATTATCCTGCATTGTATCCTGGTTATTCAAGCAATAAGAAGAACAAGGCAGCCGACGATTGTCAGCTCCCGAGGTTTTATGCCGAAGATCTAGATTGATCAAGGGCTTTCCTCGTACATATCGTGTCAACCTTTACATTTTTGCACATTGTTTGATTATTGATATAATCTGATATCCTCGGGCTATATCCTGAAACTGTTTTTGTTAACAACTTAACCAACATATTTTTCACTAAGTATTACTAGCACACTACCTCACAAAACTAATTTGATCACTTAATTGCTTCGGTAATTTTTGACCAAAACAGTGTCTGTATAAATTTGTAGCTTGTACTAATAGTAAACCCTAATCACATTAATTCATACATCATTCGTTTGACTCATCATTCAACTAATCTTGATACAATTATAACCATGATACACCAAATTCTATTTTATTGTCTAGTGTATCCTTGCCATTTAAACGTCATTGATTTCTGTTGTGATAATTGACAAATCATTTTTCATACTTTCATTCTTATTTGATATTGTTAGTCTACCTCAATTGATGATCAAAGTAAATTCTCTTTTGACATTTGAATCCTATTAATTCTAAAAGTCGTTTACATTTGATACTTATGATTAATTTATGAAACTCAATCACCTTGATAATGGTATCATTTCCCATTGATCAGTTAACATCAATTGAAACATTTAAGTTTCTCATTTTCTTATATGTCCTTAGAAAGATATCATTAAGGATTCGTCTGCTAAGTTTTTTTTTAAAGATTTCATTCCTGTCATTTTCTCTGGCAATTATAGCTAATAAGCTACGGATCCTATTCTTCTAAAAAATGGTCCAATATAACTGGAACTTGACTTCCTTCTTTTAACAAATCTGACTATTCTTTCCATAGAGAAACTTTTAACAAAACCTTATCTTCCACTTGAAAGGTTTTCATCTGTTATCTACATAACTCTTTTGATAAATCTCGTATTGCTTTAACTTGAATTATCTTGTCTGATCGCTTCTTGGACTATCTCGAGTCCAGATAAGTTGCTTTTCTCCAAATCTCTGCCCAACAGAAAAGGATTCGGAACCTCCGTTCACAAAATGCTTTCATCGACGCCTTGACATTGTTTTTACTAACTACAAGACTTGGTCTAACTCCGAGGAAATGTCTTAACCCAAATCTCGAGGACGAGATTTAAAACAAGGTGGGGAGGATATAACAACCCTCCTTAAAATATTTCGGACACCCTAAACACTCCTAAATACACCCCGTATGTGGGGAACAAACCCGTATAACCTTCATGCTAACAAAAATCAAATAAAAACAAATCTACGAGTCGCTCGCGGGCCGCGAGCGAGATCACTAAGATCTTCGCGAGGCGCGAGGCCCATTACTTGCTGCACACCTGAGCCGCCACGTGTCGGGACACGCGTCGAGACTACACCCGATGACTCACCCACCCTACGGCCTATTCTAGTCTCTCGTGGGCCGCGAGAACTGAAGGAGATGACGTTGCGGGCCGCGACTCATGTACGATCAGACCTATATAAACTAAAATACTCGGGTATTATACCCCCTAATAAGCGAAGCTTTGCCACGATGTAAGTATTATAACCCCGGTTACGTATTAGATACGCTGCTCGATTGATCTAGTGCTCTGCAGTGCCTGTCGAGGCTCTGCCCGACGTAGTCGTTGGAGTTCTGTCTCGGAAAGGGTATAACTAATGTAAATTAGGTTATTATACTAACACGTGTGCATTGTTTAATTAATAGATTATAACCAGGAAGTCACAAGGAAATACCTAAATTAGCAATGTGAGTAATCTCCTTTTTGTGTAAACTTTTTTGTGAGTTTATCCTCTTTTTGTAAATGCTTTTCATAAACTGTTTTTACAAAACCTCAATTGTTTTACATTATGATTAACAGTGATTTAGTATTGTAGTTCTACAATTATCGTCGGTATGTTGGGGTTTTGTATACAAAATTTGTTACTACACTGTGAGTAGTAACATGACCACAGGTCGGGTTGACAATATTGTGGGTGGTAATTAAAGTAAGAATTGGAAACAAATGTAATTGCGCGATCGCCCTCAATGCTGTAAAATGATAAAACCTGTTTTGATTAAACTGGGATTTCTTGCTGATAATTGCACGATCGCCCTCACTTACCAGTATTTCTTGCTGATAAAATGTTTTAAACACGTGTTTCAGGTAACTTAGTATGAAGCCAACAAAAGCCAGCTGGAGAGCACTGAAGGCTTAAGAAAAGTGGCTATAAAGTTACCTAATTAAAAAGGAGAATTGTTTTCAATAATTAGGGTTATCCCTATAAATATATTACAAATGAAAAGTCGGATTTTGTTCCACTTGTTTATTATAAATGAATTATCAGAAAAACTTGGGTTTTATCCCATTTATCTATTTTAAGCATTTTGGTGTTTAACTCTGATAAAAATATTTCCTAACTACGGTCTTGATGAAAATTTCCGCTGCCAAAATTGATAAACATCGATACCACCGAATGTGCGAAGCTCGCGGCCGCCCGCCTCCCGGGGCAAGGGGTCGGGGGTTGTGACAAAGAAGAATCCGAAGAAGAAGACGAGGGGAGTGATGGATACTTCTCAGACAAAGTCCCTTCTGACGAGGAGTTTTAATTTCTTTTCTTATTTTTTCTTTCGTGTAATTTTTTCTATGTTTGTTATGTACTTTTTAAATAATAAAATATTATATTTCTCTCATTAGTTATAAAACGCCAAAATGCCACAAAAGCCAGACACCAAAAGTTAATTAGTGTATTTTATCATATTGATCTACAAAACGCCATTAAAATACCAAACGCCAAACTTGAAAGATGGGACGTATTACAGGCTTAACAGATAAAGCTGAACAAACAGTAACTGAAACTACGGATAATTTATTACTAACATTTATTATAATAAAATTCCACCTACACTACGCGCCAAAAACATCATATATAAAAAACGTCTCAGGACCTTCCATTGATCACACCCAAAAACAAACGTCATGTTTCCTAGATACCACTCACTTTAAAACGCCAAAAAAGTTAAAACAACCACATATAGCAAACGTCGTTTCTTGGATATTCAGTATTGTTCTGTATGAAGTTTGACTGAATGGATTCTTAGGTGAGGGGGTAACTGAATAAGATTTTGCTGAATAAGATGGACAAATCTTCAAGAAAAATAGACTGATGACGGTGATATGTCATTTTGTGTGCTTTGTTCTTGAAGAAGATTTGAATGAGAAGAAGAGACCGATACCAGTGTAAATGCTATTTTGGACTCCATTATTAATCATGAAGAGTGGGAAGAAGATAAAGATGAAGACCAAATATCAGCCAAGCGAAAAAACCACTCACAATCACACCCAGAAAATAGCATCCACACATATGACATCGATATATGTCTCCAACCATCCACAATACAACTTCAACAATCAACAACAATAGATCACACCAAAAACCAAAACGCCATATTTTACTAAATGATCAGCTTCGTCTAGAGCCAGGCGTTTCAGCTGTGTAGGAAATCGGGATCTACCTAAGGTATTCAAAGGTTCAGGAGACAAAAACTTCAAGAAGAAGAGACTGTTGACAGTGAAGATTTGGATGAGAAACTGGATTAGGATTTTTAATTTATTTTTTCTCTTCTATTTTTTTTTTTTTTTTTTTTTGGTGTCATTTTCTGTGGTTTATTATCTAATTTTCCGCTAAGAAAATAAATTATTTCTCTAAAAATGCTTATAAAACGCCAAGATGCCACAAACGCCAAACGCCAAAACTATAATAAAATTACTTTAAAAAGTATTATTAAAAAAACTCCAAAAAATTACTGAAATATATAAAACAATGTGCAAGAGAATACAACAAAAGGGTGTCTTACAAAAGTTTTATTTGTCATCTTTATCTAAAACGCCATTAAATACAAAACGCCAAAACCTAAAAGATGGGACGTGTTACAGCCTTAACAGATAAATGTCACGGGGTTATTTTTTGACCCCCGTGTGGCGTCCCCAAGTCCCCGGGGACAAGCCAATCCATCCCGCTTCTTTGTGTGGGTCACTGGTTTCGTCCTGCCTTGGACTCATCAGGAGAGCGGCGCCAGCTCTCGACCAGTGGTGTGTTCGTCGTTTGCACGACTAGGCACGTACACCTCTTCATTGACACTGACTCCGTCCCCCGATAAAGTCCAGGACTAACCAGTAACCCAAGCGTTCAAGCACAACCCACAGCATTGCGACCTTCAAATATTTGGCCCGTGACACTCTCCTACCACCATTTCATGCACGTCCTCGTGCATGCTCGCCGTCCCATACCAGCTCGCATACTTGACAATGCATGATCCCCTTATGTTGAGCATGATTCACTTTGGGAGGGTAAGACACCCGAAAGCACAGCAACAATGTTCTTCTGTCGTGCATGTTCAATATAGTACGTTAGTTTTGGTTATAAGTGGCGCTGACGTCTGCCGCATCGGATTAGGTGCCGATGATTCACCTTGTTTCAGGAATACGGGGACCTGAATAGTAGTAGCAGCTTTCACAAAACTTCCTTTTTACGGCGCTGCTTGAACCGTAGATTTTTGAACATAACACGGAGGGCTTCACTGCAACTATACTTGAGCGGCTCTCACGATCCCATACTCGCGGAGTACAAAGACCTTTGCCGAAGCAAACCCATATTTGGTCTTCTCCCACCACCATTGCGCAACCATACTCTAAATGTTAAGCTCATTTGGTTAAGAATCACGTTCCAACATATCCGAGAATCGTTCTGCTCTGATACCAAGTTGTCACGGGGTTACTTTTCGACCCCCGTGTGGCGTCCCCAAGTCCCCGGGGACAAGCCAATCCATCCCGCTTCTTTGTGTGGGTCACTAGTTTCGTCCTGCCTTGGACTCATCAGGAGAGCGGCGCCAGCTCTCGACCAATGGTGCGTTCGTCGTTTGCACGACTAGGCACGTACACCTCTCCATTGACACTGACTCCGTCCCCCGATAAAGTCCAGGACTAGCCAGTAACCCAAGCGTTCAAGCACAACCCACAACATTGCGACCTTCAAATATTTGGCCCGTGACATAAAGCTGAACAAACAGTAACTACAAACAATAACTGAAACGACGGAAACTTTATTACTAACATTTATTATATTAAAAACCACGCCATGGCAATTAAATTTTTTTGTATTTTCAAAACGCCATAATTTCCTGTCACATTATAGGTCTGCATCCTATATCGCACGACAAAAGATACAAAAAATACACATCAAAAAAATATAATTACTATTGTTTTTAGCACCAAAAACATATATCTACCTCGCGCCAAAAAAAGGTCATTATATAAGTAGAACAGGTAAACAAACTTAACACTCCACAAATTGTCTAAACATGTCACACATTGTCTAAAACGCCATACAACTTAAAAAAAATGGCTCAGGTTATTGCATGGAGGTTTGAGATGTCGGAGAGACGTTTCGTCCTAAAGTTCTCTGACAGAAGAATGGTGAAGGTCAAGACCATCAAGACCACACTTAGTATGGATGAGGCCGTTCAAAGGGATATTCTGGCCCTTGGGGTTCCAAGGGCCAACTATTGTGAAATGACTCAAACGGTAATAAGAAGATTGAAGAGAAAATTTCCAGCAGATGATGATGATGATGATACTGATCTACCAACAGTTACCAGTTGGAGTTTGGATGAACAATCAAGGTCGGTGAAAGTGACTTATCAACACATGGTGGATTATTCATTGACGATTGACGAAGCGCTGAACACAGATAGACTACACCTTCTTGAGCAACTATGTGATTTAGCACTTACGAACGATGCAACATCCAGGGTTGTGATGATATTTAAATATAGGATGCGACAAAGACTAAACAAGATTATGGCATTATATGCCAATGAACAAGATGATGATGATGATGATGAGTCTGAAGAAAGTGATGACCAAAGCGATGGGTACATCTCTAATGTAATACCATCCACAGAAGACTATTAGTTTAGTTTGATTCCGTCTTAGTTGTAATGTTTTGAATTATTAATGAATTATAATGAATTTAAGAACGTCATAAAACATCAAGATATTTACCTTTATAAGATATAAGGGATTAATTCAACTGGACAGATATACAAAAAAGCTGAAAAATTGTAATGTTTGAATTATTAAAGGTATATAATGAATTTGGGAACGTCATGGACGCCAAGATGTTTGAATTATTAATTGATTATAATGAATTTGGGAACACCATAAACGCCAAGATATTTACTTTGTAACACAAAAACGATTAATTAATTGAGTCAGATCTAAAAAAACAATAAAACGCCAGGTAGTTATTGTTTCTAACCAGTGGCGTCTCTAAGAATTCATGTACCCTGTTCGAGGTCAAAAAAATGTGCCCTTATATCTTAACGATAAACAAGGCATTTACGAAAATGACAAAATCGTGTTATTCGAGAAACAATGTGTAACATCCGCCAAAAACGGATCTCCGATACCCATCCGTTTTGAAAACCGGATCCTAAACGAACTTTTTTTATTTATATTAGATGTCGCGTATTTAGAAATTACTATAACTAGTTTTTTCGGGTTTAAAATATTAATTTTATGAATGAAACTTGTTAGTCCCGTTAATAATTACAAAAGAAATAACTAACCTAGTTATAAATTTTAGATTAAACTAATTTCCTAATTAAAGGGACTGATTTGGTAATTCTTTGGAACTTTTAAGTGCAGGGACCAGTTGTGCAATTATTGGAAATTGTTAAATGAAACTCAATAAAAAAGAAGTGGACCAAGGGACTCGAACCCGGGTCTCACCGGGCCCAAAGAACTAACCAAAACATGCGCGCCACTGCACCAAAGATCATTTTTTGTATATTGTTTGATTCGATTTCTATTTATTAACACATATATATCAGTTAAAAAAAAACACGTGCCCCTCGAAATCACGGGCCCTGTGCGGAAGTCCTACCCGCACACCCTCATAGCCGCCCCTGTTTCTAACTACACGCCACAAATTACAACGATGTTGTGAGAAATGCATTGAAAAAAGGATAAAAGGACAAAAAAGCCCATCCGCCTTTATTATATCGTCCGCCACGTGTTCGGTCAGGATCCGTTCTCACCGTTTTCACACTTTCAAGCGTTTTCTTCTTATCTCATTTCTATATATATCAGCTTGTTTAAACCATGTGATGTGTTTCCATGGTCGTGTTTCATGGATTAAAAAGGACGTTTTATGTGAACAATTTATCTTAAGATCTTTTCGTAAGGAATCGATCGAACATAGCCATACTTAATCAAGCATGGTCTTAACTGGTCAAAAATAGCCATACCTGAAGAAGCACATCCGTTATTATCAAACATAGTTAATCAAACGTCACATTAAAGCCCCCATCCCCTATGAAGAAGCCATGTGGTCAATCATTTCGTTCTTCACCATTGAGGAGCCTTTGGCTTTTTTTTTTTTTTTTTTTTTTTTGAACGGCCAACGAATCCTCCAAATGGTATACTGGCGAAATTCACCACATCGGGAAAACCCTCAGTTCAAGGATCGAACTAGCGATCTCCACCTATTCGCCTAGTCTCCCATCATCAACAGGTGCCGCAGAAAATAATGGGGAGGGCAGGAGTCGAACTTGGGTCCCTTAGAACACAAAGACTCTCCCTTACTTGGCTCACTCGTCCATCGTCGTGGACGCCAAAAATGAATGGGTGTGCAGGGGTGGGCCCAAGTGGGTTGGATTAATCAAAAAATTATTTTTCTCTCTCTATATTGTTATTAAAAAAACAATTTTATTTATAGATTCATAAACTTTAAATGTTGTAAAATCAAAGATTTATTTATTTAATTTTGAGTTTTAATTAATAAACTATAATTTTTACTATAAAGTATAAACTATAACTTTTAAATTTAAAAATTTAAAGTTAGAAAATGCCAATTTTAACGTCTCAAATTTTAAATTTTGAAATTCACTTGAATGTATTTCCAAAATTCATATTTTCACCTGAATATATTTTCAAAATTATATTAAAACCATAAGCTTTTATAACTTTTTAGAACCCGTGCGTTATGGCGGGACTATTAAACCAAACAAAAAATAGAGATAAAAATGTTAATTCATGCACGTACATCGCGGCGTGTTAAGTTGCCAAGTTTAGACCAAAACATAAAACATTATCGTATAAAAAAACGGAAATGTTACATAAACCAACATGATGCGGAGTGAACATTGATATTATCCAAAAGTTTATATATAAAAAAGCAAAACTTTATTAAAATTTAGGGTGCGTGTGATAACTTTATTAAAAAATCTACGTTGATTAAAGTGTTGGAGTATAAATAGAAATTTCTTAATGTTTCGTGGCTAAAACCAACCTAATTAAAAAAGGCTTTGGTTATCCACACATCCCCCTCAATTTATCCACACATCCCCTAACCCTATACACCCCTCATTGCCCTATAGCCTGAAAATGGATCCACCTGATAAGCCCCTCATTGCCCTATACGTTTATTTTTTGGTTACTTTTTCACACATCCTATTATTTGTCAATGATTGGGTGTCAGCCAATGATTGCCCAATCATTGGCTCTTTTGTGTGGAATAAATTTGAAGGGTATGGAGGGTTTTCAAGTGGGTGAAATATTATTTAAAAAAAACTTTATATATTTTTTTTAAATTGTTGTTAAAATAAAAAAAATAATCATTTATATTTATTATTATTTATTGTTATAAAAGGAAGGTATATAAATGTCATTTTTTTATTTAATATATTTAGAAAAATGGCAACATTTTTATTTATTAATTATTATTATAAAACGTCAACATTTTTTTTAATTAGTATTATAAAACTTCTACATTTTTTATCAAGTGTTAGTATAAAACGTCAACATTTTTTTTAATTAGTATTATAAAACGTCAACATTTTTTTAATTAGTATTATAAAACTTATACATTTTTTTATCAAGTGTTAGTACAAAACGTCAACATTTTTTTTTAATTAGTATTATAAAACTTCTACATTTTTTTTATCAAGTGTTATTATAAAACGTCAAATTCTCTATAATCCATAACACAAATGTAAGTGAACATTGTTTGATAAAATAACACAAAACACAACACTTTTATACAAAATGTAATACAATACATAGCCGAAACCCTAAACCCTAAACCATACACACTAAATCGCTAACTATTACATATTATTACTTAGATTCACACGAACCCGTTGTGTATCTGAATCAGGTTCTCAAACAAACCGTGAAATCGAACAGTTTCTTCGTACAACTATGGCTAATGGAAATGCATGAAAAATATGATGAAGAAGTTGATTCTCGATTTGATGAACCTATTCTTATGACAAACCCTTCATCAATTGAGATTTTAAATACAAGGCAATGTCGTGAGTTGGGAATAGAATCGGTTAGTTCATCACGCGTGTGAACCGGCTTTTAAACCGGACGGAATCTACGAAGAAACTGTTCGATTTCACGGTTTGTTTGAGAACCTGATTCAGATACACAACGGTCTCTTTGTTTTCTTATGGTTAAATGTATGTTCGTAGGCTCCATGTTTTGAATATAAAGTCCCTCTACCAATGATTCTTCGTCTGGGGTCAACCTTCTCGCAAACGCGTGACCCTCGAGAAATACCGCAGGCTCATGGTTATGATCCTTTTGCTTCACCACTAAGCTCCAATTGCCACTACTTGCGTCTAGTTTCCCTATCATTTTAAAAGGACACCCAATCTTTTTACTACTAGAACGCCGAACTGTTGCTTTACTTTTGCATGTGCCTCCACGGTCGCATTGTAACCATATCTTCACTGTCCTTGCTGACGAATCTTCGCCTTTTGTTACCGTTCGTTGGGTCACAATGACGTAACCTTTCACAATTTCTGTTTTGTAAGCCCAATTCTTTAACTCGTGAAGTGTCGCAAATACCTGAAACAATGGTAATTTAAAACTATATTTAAAACTATATTTGTTTAAAATCTAATAAACCTTATACATAACGAATAACACGTATACAAAATCAACACGTATACAAAATCAACATTGTCTAAAATCTAATAAAAATTATACATAACGAATAACACGTAAACAAAATCAACTTTGTCTAAATTCTAATAGGCACCCTTCTAATAAACCTATACATAACGAATAACACGTATACAAAATCAAAATTGTCTAAAATTTAATAAACATTATACATAACGAATAACACGTAAGTGACGGTTATGTTATACCTTTCCTTGTTTTTTCGGGTCATTAGCACCATCGTCACCGCCACCACCATCGTCCCCGCCACCACCATCGTCCCCGCCACCACCATCGTCCCAGCCACCACCATCGTCCTCGTCTTGATCACTTTCCTCGAAGTGTGTAACACCTTTCTCGATTTCGTTATCGTCTTCCTCGAAGTCAAAAGCACCTTCCTTGGACTTTTTCTTGTGTTGTTTTTCCTGATGGGAATGGTAAGTCCCGTATGCGTGTTGCGGATAGCTTTGAGCCACGTAAGATGGTCCCGCCTCCTCTACGACCTGAAACAACTTAATGGTTAGACTAAAATAACCAAAACGACAATATGATTTTTTTACCTGGTTCAAATCAGGAATCACGGGCCGCACACTCCCTTCCTGATGCGAATGGTAAGTTCCGGCGTGTTGCGGATAGCTTTGAGCCACGTAAGATGGTCTCGCCTCCTCTACGACCTGAAACAACTTAATGGTTAGACTTTAATAACCATAACGCCAATATGAATTTTTTACTCGGTTCAAATCAGGCATCACAGGCCGCACACTCCCTTCATCACAACGACGCACGAAAACCACCTCCTCCTCACCTCGATCAACGTCGGGTAACCAAACGCTTTCGGAGACGTATGACACATTCGACCTTTCACTAAAAAAATATTCAAAGTCCCAATTTGACATCGTGATTCGAATCTAATTTAACCAGACCGTTTATTTGAAAATTTTTATCATTTTCATCACTTTTTTGGGATTTTTGAACATTTGTATTACATGAATCCCGTAAGCTTGGGGTAAAGGGAAAAAATTCAAAACAATACGCAGTGTATAGGGCCATGAGCGCGTATATGCGGATCACCTTTTCAGCCTTTTCAGTCTGAACTCAACTGTCTTGTCAGCAATATACCTTAAATTCAGAGATTATAGTACCAATGAGCAGCGTATAAAGCAATGAGAGTCGTATAGGGTTTAATGCTCCAACTACCACCTTTCTATACACCGCTCATAGGGCAATGAGGGGCGTATAGCTTTACTTTTTCTGACATAATTAATGCACTCAACCCCTATACAACCCTCATTGCCTTATACGGGGCTGCTGGGGGGGGGGGGTGTCACTAGTTTTGGGGGATGTACCAATACCCTCACCCTTAAAAAACTATGTTGATTAAAGTGTTGGAGGTACAAATGGAAACTTCTTAATGTTTTGTGGCTAAACCCAACCTAAGTAAACATTTTTTTCCTTCAAAAAAGTCACTCAAATTTCATCTAATGTTTAAATCTTAATTAATTCAAGTGAAACATATATGAATTTTAGTTACTAACTGTTTATTTTTTTCTAGTTTGAGGAAACTTTGTTATTATTTAGTACAAGAATTTTGTCACTATTACCTCCTTTGTGTTATAAAACAAAGAGATTGAGATCAAAACTTCCTCTATATATCTTTCTCTATTCTTCTCTTCTTTCACAATCATTATATTCTATCGAATACCAAAACATTCGTTATAGAGAAAAGAAAAAGAAATAAAACAAAACAGGTGGGGTACTGGTGGGGTCTATTTGTCTGCCACTTCTAATAATTCATAATACTCCCCCTCAGACATATGCCCATTTATTTATTTGATGAATAAATCATTAGCTCTTTGTTTTATGTTGTTCTTCTGTTTTGGGGCTTAGCTTTGAAATACTGCCTCGTTAAAAACCTTGCTAGGAAAACCCAGTGGGACAAAACCATAGCTAAGGGAAAAAGAGTACAGCTTGCATTATACACAGTGGATCAGATATGTTGCCTCATTAAAAACCTTGCTAAGAAAAAACCCGGTGGGATAAAACCATAGCTAAGGAAAAAAATGTGCAACGCGTATAATGCTCCCCCTCAAAATGCAATTTGTAAGGCATCACATTCTCCGTACGTGACGCATGCCAATGTCATGAACGTGTTTCCTGAAAGTTGCTGTAGGTAGTGCTTTTGTGAAAAGATCAGCTGAATTGTTGCTGGATTGGACATATCTCATCTCGACTTGATTGTCTTTAATAAGGTCTCGAGTATATTCAAAGAATCTTGGTGGTATATGCTTTGTTCTATCACTTTTGATATACCCTTCCTTCATTTGCGCGACACAAGCTGCATTATCTTCATATATTGGAGTTGGATTTACGTTTTTCTCTAGTCCACAAGATGTTAGTATGTGTTGTGTCATAGATCTTAACCATACACATTCTCTTGAAGCTTCATGTAGTGCAATGACTTCGGCATGATTTGAAGATGTTGCAACGAGTGTTTGTTTCTGAGAACGCCATGAAATTGCAGTTCCTCCAGTCTTGAATATGTATCCAGTTTGAGATTTTGCTTTATGGGGATCAGATAAATAACCTGCATCTGCATAACCAACTAACCCTTCTTTTGAATCGTTAGGATAAAACAAGCCTAAATCAATAGTACCTCGAAGATATCTAAAAATATGTTTAATCCCATTCCAGTGTCTTTTAGTGGGAGCTGAACTAAATCTTGCTAACAAATTAACTGCAAAAGAAATGTCAGGTCTCGTACAGTTAGTAAGATACATAAGTGCTCCAATTGTACTAAGGTATGGTGTCTCTGGACCAAGAACTTCTTCGTTGTCCTCACAAGGACGAAAATGATCATTTTCAACATTAAGTGACCTAACGACCATTGGGGTGCTCAAAGGCTTTGCCTTGTCCATATTGAAACGTTTCAATAGCTTTTCAGTATAATTCATTTGATGAACAAGTATTCCATTGTTCATATGTTCAATTTGTAAACCAAGACAATATTTGGTTTTTCCAAGGTCTTTCATTTCAAATTCTTTCTTTAAAATAATAATTTCTTCATGAATTTCCTTTTGAGTCCCAATTATATTTAGATCATCAACATATACAGCTATGATCACATATCCTGACGTTGTCTTCTTAATAAAGACACATGGACAGATAAGATTATTTGTATAACCTTTACTTATCAAGTAATCGCTCAAACGATTGTACCACATCCTCCCAGATTGTTTCAACCCATATAAAGACCTTTGTAATTTGATCGAATACATTTCTTTGGGTTTTGAACTTAACACTTCAGGGAGTTAAAATCCTTCAGGAATTTTCATATATATGTCACTATCAAGTGATCCATATAAGTAAGCTGTAACAACATCCATAAGATGCATTTCTAACTTTTTAGATATTGCTAAGCTGATTAAGTATCGAAAGGTTATCGCGTCCATCACGGGAGAATATGTTTCTTCATAGTCAATCCCTGGCCTTTGCGAAAAACCTTGAGCTACAAGTCTCGCTTTATACCTTGTAATCTCATTTTTCTCATTTCGTTTCCGTACGAAAACCCATTTATACCCTACAGGCTTTATTGCCTTAGGTGTGATAACAATAGGCCCAAAAACCTTTCGTTTGTTTAATGAATTTAATTCAGCTTGCATAGCATCTTTCCATTTTCCCCAGTCATGTCTATTTTTACAATCATTGACAGACTTTGGTTCAGGAGCATCATCTCCGCTCATAATCTCTCTGGCAATCGAATATGAAAATATTTCACCCATATTTTCCATTTCATCTCGGTTCCATATTATATGTGTATGACCATAGTTGATTGATATCTCTTTGTTAGTATCATCAACATCTTCCTCATGAGAGGTTTCGGTATTTACCGCTTGATCAAGATTTTTATCTTTATGGTCAATTTCATTTATAAGCGCTTTTCTTTTTCGAGGATTTTTATCCTTCGAACCAATTGGCCTTCCACGTTTTAAACATTTCTGAGACTCATGAATCATATTATTATCTATTGCCTTATTAGGGATCTCAACTCGAGCTGGAGCATTAGCAGCTGGTATATGAGATTTAGGGGCTGTTTGGCAACATCTGAACCAATAAGTGCTGAATGAATAAGAGGTCTGAATGGATAAGAGGCTCTGAATCATTAAGTGCTGAACTGGTAAAGTGCTGTTTGGTTGCACATCTGAATGACTATGTAAAATGACATTTTTACCCCTGCTTTATATCAACAAAAGGACAAAAAAATCTATGTATCCGTGACTTATTCAAACTCATCCTATCCTACTTTATATCAACACATATTTGATCTCTTTTATCTTCTCTCTCCACCTGAATTCATTTCAATCTCAAATTCATGGCAAAATCTGATGATCATGAGTCACTTAATAAACCATCAGAGTCAAACAACAAGCAGCATGAAGAAGATTGTGATGGACGATGGGAATAGGCGGATGGACGGTGGTAGTGTGGAGGAGGCCGGCGGTGACGTGATGGGAGGGGCATGTACGAGCAGAGGGAGAGGACAGGAACGAGAAGAGAGAGAGAGAGAAGAGTCGGAGGGAAAGAGAGACCGGAAAGGAGTAGCGACGGTGGCAGGTCGGCCGTTGACGTTGATGACGGTGAAGACAGTGGTGGCGGTTATGTTGACTCAGTAGGTGTGGAGTAGCGACGGTGGCAGGCCGGCCGTTGACGTTGATGACAGTGGTGGCGGTTATGTTGACTTGGTAGGTGTGGAGATGAAGGGGCAGTGTGGATGAGGGCAAGCTTGTCAAAATTCCATTCAGATATCAAATTTGTCTGAACCATTCAGATCTGAATGGCTCCATTCAGAGGTGATGTCTTAATGAACCAAACACCTCTACATCTGACCGAATCAGATGTGAACCTCTGAATGGTTCCATTCAGACACAAACAAACAGCCCCTTAGTAACCCTATTTATATCAGTAAATGCTTCAGGCAATTGATTTGCAATTTCTTGCAAGTGTATTATCTTTTGAACCTCTGTCTCACATTGTTTAGTTCTTGGATCCAGATATAATAATGAAGGTTCACACCATGTGACATCCTTTTCCTTATTTTTATCTTTATTCTCTCCCCCTAATACAGGGAAAGTTGTTTCATTAAATTTACAATCGGCAAACCGTGCTATAAAGACATCACCTGTTAAAGGTTCAAGATATCTTATTATAGAAGGTGAATCATATCCAACATATATTCCCAATCTTCTTTGAGGTCCCATTTTTGTGCGTTGTGGTGGTGCAATTGGGACATAAACTGCACATCCAAAAATTCTAATATGGGAAATATTTGGCTGTTGGCCAGATGCAATTTGTTGGGGAGAGTATTCATGATTTGCACTTGGTCTTATGCGAATTAATGATTCAGCATGTAAGATTGCATGACCCCAAACGGATACAGGAAGTTTTTTCCTCATTATTAATGGTCGAGCTATTAGTTGTAGACGTTTAATTAATGATTCAGCTAAACCATTTTGTGTGTGCACATGAGCAACAGGGTGCTCAACAATAATTCCGACAGACATGCAATAATCATTAAAAGCATGAGATGTAAATTCACCAGCATTGTCGAGTCTCACCCTTTTAATAGTATGATCTGGGAAATGTGTTCGCAATTTAATAATTTGTGCAAGAAATTTTGCAAAAGCCATATTGCGAGTAGATAACAAAGACACATGAGACCATCTACTTGATGCATCTATTAGAACCATGAAGTATCAAAATGGTCCACATGGTGGATGGATTGGTCCACATATATCTCCTTGAATTCTTTCAAGGAACATTGGAATTTCCTTTTTAACTTTTATAAGAGAAGGTCTTGTAATTAATTTTCCTAGAGAACAAGATACACATAAAGGAATTTTATCAGAATTTGGGATCTTTTTATACTTCAATGGATGTCCATGAGTATTTTCAATCACTCTTTTCATCATTGTAGATCCTGGATGGCCTAATCTGTCATGCCATAAGTTAAATGTTTCAGGATCACAAAAATTTTCTTTTACTGCCATATGTGCTTGAGGCACATCAATATATGTATAATGCAAACCAGATTGAAACATTGGCAGTTTTTCCAATATCTGGTCTTTGCTCATGATATACAAATATTTTTCATTATCAACAGTCTTTGACTGAGTATCATATCCATTATGATATATGTTTTTGAAACTCAACAAATTTCTTGTTGATTTGGGGAAAAATAAAGCATTTTCTATTTTAAGTGTTGTTCCATTTGGTAGTGCTATATTAGCTTTTCCCACTCCTTCTATCAAGTTCTTAGGACCTGATATTGTATTGACAGTTCCCCTTGTTGGTTTCAATTCATAAAAATATTTTTTAGATTTAAATATAGTGTGTGTGGCTCCACTATCCGCTATACAAATATTCGCTTCATTCATTCGATCTTGAGCTTCAATGATATCCATTTTAATCTTACAATTATAAAAAGAAAAATAATAAGAGTATGATTAACATATTATAATTATTAATAATAACTTTATTAAAAAAAACATTATATGAAAGAAAGACATAATAAAAATACACATTTAATTGTTACATAAAATCATTGAGATCAAGCAACATTTTGTTTAAATGTCTTCATCAAAATTTTAGCTCAACATTTTTTTCTAATTTATCCAAATAATTTACTTCCTTCTCTTTTCCTTTAAGAGAGGCTTTGTAAAGCTCACATAGATGTGGATTCTGATCTACAAGTTTTTGACCAGTGATTTATACTTCCACATCTATAACAAGAATTATCATTTTTTTTCGGACACACCGGCTTCATTCCTTTGATTATGAAAATTGGAAGTATTATCTTGTGGAGCATGATAAGTTTTAGTTCTTTGATTTCGGCCACGGCCACGACCGCGTCCACGACCTCGGTAATTTTTATTACCTTTGAAAGTATGGATGTGACCATTATAATGACCTTTACCAAAATACCCATGACCGCGGCCACGGCCTCGTCCTTGGCCTCGCCCACGGCCTTGTTCCCTTTTATTTTGATAATTATTAACAACATTTGCTTCAGGTATAGTTAATGATCCTGTGGGACGGGCTTCATGATTTTTCATCAGAAGTATGTTATGCTGTTCTGCTATGAGGAGATGTGCATTCAAATCAGAGTATCTGTAAAATCTCAACAATCGATATTGTTGTGCTAAACTTATATGTGATGCATGAAATGTGGAGTAAGTTTTCTCCAATTTTTCTTCCTCAGTAACAGGGTGCCCACAAAACTCTAATTTTGAGCATATTTTAAATAAAGCAGATGTGTAATCATTTACTTTTGTAAAATCTTGGAACCTCATATTGTTCCATTCATTTTTAGCTGTAGGAAGTAAAACTTCCTTTTGATTATCAAATCTGTTCTTCAAATCCGTCCATAATTCATATGGATCATCAGAATTGAAATATTCATGTTGTAGTAAATTATCAATGTGTTTATGAATAAACACATCAGCTTTGGCCTTTTCCTGATCCGAACAATTATTCTCTTCATTTATGACTTCTATTACACCCATTGCTTTTAGGTGTCTTTTGACATTTGTTGTCAAAGTCATATAATTTTCTCCGGAGATATTCAATGCTGGAAATTCAAGTTTCGCGATGTTTGCCATTTTGTTACTAAATACAAATATATAAATATTAGGATTACATACTTATTAAAATGAGATAAAATATAACAATACACATAATTAAAATGTTAGTTGCATAAATAAATGTTAGTTTGCATAAATGAATGTTAGATGCGTAAATAAACGTTAGATGTATAAATGTTAAATTCATAAATAAATGTTAGATGGTTAGTAGTCTCATTATTATTATATTCCCATAGCAATAGGTACCCTGTACTCATTTTTATTTATCAAAGAACTATATTATAAATATACATATATATAAAGGAGAAACGGGATCTAAAAGATCATCCTAAAGGTGTATGGTTTTACAATCCACTGGTGCACCCTTAGGCTTTCAACCTATATATATATATATATAATATATATATATGTACACATATGTATGTATTTAAATGTATTTAAATGTATGAAATTCTTACATTGAGTATGGTAATAGCTCCTTTGCTTTTGTTGATTTGCTTGGTAGAGAACCCTCGTGCTTGGCTAGAGCTTCGTGCTGATAACGTGTTATAAAACAAAGAGATTGAGATCAAAACTTCCTCTATATATCTTTCTCTATTCTTCTCTTCTTTCACAATCATTATACTCTATCGAATACCGAAACATTCGTTATATAGAAAAGAAAAAGAAATAAAACAAAACAGGTGGGGTACTGGTGGGGTCTATATGTCTGCCACTTCTAATAATTCATAATACTTTTCAAGTTCATTTAAAAAATCATTAAATAACATCCAAATTCATATGTGTTTTATTTGGGTCACTTTACTTCAATTATTGACATTTAAAATAAAAATTAAACAAGATTATAATATCTGAGAAAGTTGAGTGAGTGTACAGAAACAAGAAAAGGCTTTGAAAAACTTTAGTGCAACACTCAGAAATTTGGTTGTTAGTGAGAGAAGGTTTCCTTAAAAAATAAATGGAAAAGATACTGATAATGTGACAGTATTTTGAGTTTCGTTATTGTTTGGTTTTTCGTGTTTGGAATAATATATGGAAATAATGCATTTTTCTCATCCTTCCCATACCTAAGCTCCCCTTTTTCCACGTCTTCTCATCCTTCCCATCCCTAAGCTCCCCATTTTCCACGTCAATGATACATCAAAACCTATTGTATCCATTTTCTTATCATTTCCATTCAAGTACAAGTCAAGAAGAGAGTATAATGTACAAATCAAAAGAGAACAAAATCAGTGGGATGGTTTTAGGAAGTAGTCACCGCTTGGTATGAGTTTTGGGCGGTACCGCGGCACTTGGGGTGGTGTTTCCGCCGATACCTGTTACAATCCCACAACATATTGTAACCATTTCTTGTGACCTTGTTGTGCATAATCTGACATCTTTTGTAACTCTTTAGTCACAAGTTTTCCTTAGTCCCTAAACACAATTCCACATGTTCCCCCTAATATTTTCGATTTTCCTCCCTTGCCTAATTATATAGCCTAGCTAGTTCTATACCCGTCTGGTAGACAGGCATATTAATGGTATAATGACATAAATATTTTGTTATTTGTATTTTAAACAAAACATTATATGTTTAGAAGTTATGAGATTCCAGGATCCGGCGAGTTTGACGGAGCTTTGGTCCCGAAATAATCGGTTCGGTGATAAGAAATGAGTAGAAGTAAAAATCGACACCGAATAAGTCACTTATAATCTGGTTTCTATTGATAATACAAAGTTACATACCCGTGAAACCAGTTGGACAACATCTCTCCTTAGGGAACCAAAAGCTTGCCCAACACAAGACCATAACACCATATATATAGGCAAGCTGCCTTCGTACGAACCCACATAAGGGGCCTTCATACGAACCGGGTGAAGTCTTGTGGCTTCGTACGAACTGACTAAAATGTCCGTTCGTACGAAGGGACTCCCTTCGTATGAAGGAGCTGTTACATTACAAAACCTTTCAGTTTGTACCGTATTTCACACTATTCTATACAATATTCAAAACACGCTCTATCTAGCCTATTCGCATAGTGGCGGACATACAATATATGCACCAACAAGTTAGAACTAAAAACCGTGTGACATTATATGTTCTCTCACTCCTTTCGCTTCATCAGTATCGAAATTACTCAAATGACGAGAATCAATTGGCACTTGTTTCACCAAATTCAAATTAGTGCTTGAATTCAAGAGAATTGAGTTCTGTCTTCTGATAAGCAACAGTTGGATTTAAATATAAGCGATGAACATGGAACGCATTGAACCTAGTTGATGATGGTGCGGTCACCGCCCCCTTTAATTGACGAATATTGATGATGATCTGTTTGAAGCTCCGATTGACCTTAGCCTCTCGATTACACCTTAAATTCTCATATAAGTATGATGGATTCTATGGATGAGTAGACCACGATAAGATGAATTGATGATTTTTTTTTCTTTTGGAACGCAAGATAAATTGCAGATGGGAAGGATTTTTATTAAAGGGGGCTCTAGTGGTTGAAGAACGTGGGGTGGAATAAGAATTGAGGAGAAAACATAAATCATGGGCAACTGCATCCTATAACCTCTCTCAACTGCTCCTTCTAGAAGAAAGATGTGAATTTAAATGGTCAAGATTAAAAGTTAGGGAGTTTGAATGGTCAAGATTAACGCAAAAAAAAAAAAAAACAATTGAAATTAATGAGAACATAAGAATATATAATTGCGTACTTCACTCACAAACACTTCTCTCTGTCACTCATGTTCTCTCTCAAAACAGGTTGTGTCACAACATGCTCCGCATAGTTCTCGGTCACAACCATTACTCATTTTTTGTCACCTTCTGGAGAAAAAGCTATGCTCGTTATATCCCATAATATTAACCTCCTCTTCTTTCCAGTTAGAAGGTTAATCTTATGCTCTTTCCAGTTGAACAAAGGCAAGAAGAATTACAATTCAAGATTAAGGGGTGAATGAAGGTTAATCTTGAATATTAGTAAAGTTAAAGGGTTTATTTTGATATTTTTAATTAAAGTTTGGTTTATTTTAGGTAATTGGTATTGTAATATGGTTTAGGAAAGATTAATGGCTTGGAAAGGAAGTTTAGTAGAGTTATAAATAGGGGTTTAGATTAATGTTTTTATTTGTCCCTTTTCCTTATAAGTTCGTTTTGTTGAATAGAAAGAGTCGTGGTTTGTCTCTCCAAATATCTCGTGTTCGTGCTCGATCTAATTGTTTGAACTGTCTAGACCAACATGGCTTGCTATCAAGCATTTCTATCCTTTTAAGGCTTTCCAAAGTTAGGAAGGCTTGACATTTAAAGCTTTAAACTTAAGGGAGAATCTCAAGCTTTTTTAGAGGATTTCATGCATAACCATGATCTATTATGTCTATATAACATGTTACATTTTAAAGTATACAAAATTTTGGTAAGATATGAGCTAAAGTGTGTGACATCAAAGATCTATAACTCTTTATTGAACTTATTATATGAAGAAAAATCCCAAAAATTGGCATGACCTTTGTCAAGAAGATGGAGGTTTTCTTTTCAATAGTCTGAGTTCATAATATGGTTATGTTGCCTTGAGTCTCTTGAGTCTCCTTAGTCTGTCTAATTTATTTAAAATTTGGTGCTTGGTCAAATAATAAGATAATTGAGAAATACAAATTAAAAAAATTAATGTGTAATTTGTATATATATACTTTCTGTAATTATGAATAATTCTGCTTTTACCCTAGAAAGCAAAGTATCTCCTTTGAAGGATTACAAAGAAAAATTACCCAAGAAAGCAAAGTATCTCCTTTGAAAGATTACAAAGAAAAAGGAGGCTGGTTGGATACATAAATAATTTTGGCAAAGGATAATGGCATGGGAATCCTTTAAGCAAAAGTTACCCACCTCACCACATAAAATATTCACATGTATTCCTTGATTTATTAAATTTTTTTGATTACCCCTTATGCATAGCATAAATATGTAATTTAGAAAGATTAAGTTATTAAGGGAGGAGGTGTAGAGAAAAATAATTTGCGGAGGCGTTTATGCTTGATAATTAGAAGACACATTGATAAATAAAACAATAGATGTAAATATTATAAGTTTAAATGCAATTCTTAATAACAAAATAATGAATTGATGCATATTTTGGTTCTACGTTTTGGGAAAACAAATAGATTTATTACTTTTCTCTATATAAAGCTACTGTTGGTATGATTAAGAGTCTTGAAGTCAAGATGCGTAAGTTTTTGTGGGCGGGGTCTAATGATAAAAATAAAATGAATTGGGTGGCGTGGGATTGGATTACGTGGCCAAAGAAAAAAGGGGGGTTGGGAATAAACAGATTAAAAGAAGTAAATGAAGCTCTCATTTTTAAATGGGGTTGGAGATATAGAGTTGAAAGTCATAATTTATGGAGGAAAGTGGTAGATGCGTGTCATAAGAAAAACAATCAAAGGAGCTTTTTACCTTTTAACGGAAAGTTTACAGGTGCTGGAATAATATTGCTAAATTGATTTCCAAATTAAAATTAAATAGGAAAGGTATAAATCAAGTGATTTTGGGCAAAGTGGGGAACAGGGGGATATTCGTTTTTGGTTAGACACATGGGTGGGTGACCTCCCTTTCATGAAAAGATGGTCACATCTGTTTGTTCTGGATGCTAATAAATCTTCCAGGATATCGGAGAGATTAGGAATGGATCAAGATTCTGGCGAATATTGTTGGAATTGGGTTAGATTACACGAGTCTGATATTGAGCGAAAAGAATGGCGGGAATGCAAATAAGCTATTAACATGGTAAGATTGTCAAATGATAAGGATACATGGATTTGGAATATAGATAAAAAGGACGGATTCTCGGTGAACTAGGTGAAAAAGGCGTTGATTTCTGATAGGGGAAATAGTCGCCTTCCCAATTTCGAATGGAGCAAATGGGTGCCTATCAAATGCAATATAATGGCGTGGAGAGGTAACTTGGATCGTCTGGCTACTAAAGTCAATCTGAGAAGAAGGAATGTGGAAATGGCATCGGTTATGTGCCCTTTCTGCGACGAGTACGTGGAATCGATGGAACATTTATTTACGGCTTGCTCGGTGGCAATTAAAGTTTGGGCGGCATTCAGTGCTTGGTGCAACATTCCCCCGATATTTGCTTTCGATTTAAAGATCTGATGGAAATTCATATTTCTAATCAAGGAGAAAAAAATGAAGAAGATTTTACGGGGATTGATTATTATCTCGTGTTGGTGTATATGGAAGGCCAGGAACGAATTGGTGTTCAATCAGATCATGAGAAGTTCTCAAGAGATTATGATAGACATTAAAACGAGAGGTTTTGGGTGGCTAAAAAATAGAACATCATGTAATTATATAAGATGGAGGGAATGTGTAAATATCCCATGTATATGTTGTAATTTTGTCATTTGCCCGTTTGGGTCGGGGACGTTGTTTTGTATTGGTCTTTTGCTCGTTTGAGTCGGAGGTTGGTTTTTTAATGAAGTTTTATTTTCAAAAAAACAGTGATGTAATTTAGAAGTATCTAAGCATTGTTGTTCAAATAAAGTAATTTACCTATATATTAAATTTACAACCAAATGAACAGTAATACTATGTAGGAAAAAGCAAATGCTATCGGTACTAGTATCATATTTACAAAACCAGGTACATTTTCGGTACTAATCCGGTATCGACTTTTGACATTTTCGGTACCGACTTTCGACATTTTCGGTACCGTTTTTTACTCTCAAATACTGGTACCGTACCGGTGCCATACCAGGTATATTCGGTACAGGTACCCACTTTTGGGGGTTTTCGGTACCGAGCTCATCCTTAACACCATCTTTGAGCTCATGCCACATAGCAACGCAAGTAATTGCACCGTTTAGATTGCTTTTCATACACGTGATAAGTAAATTGTATTTCGTTTGGATGAGGTTTTATATACACAACTTCTTTTGTTTTCTTTTTTGTCTTTTCTGTAATGAATGAATTGAACATGTAAAATTAACTTGGATATTTAAATTATTGATGAGTAAATGGTGTCAAATCCTGTAATCAAACCTGTATCGTATCGGTACCAAATTTACTATACCAAATCATTTTCGGTACCAATTTAGTACCCACCTTTTGGCGTTTTCAGAATCGTTACTTTCGGTTCGACACCGGTCTAGCACCATACCTGTATTTACTTATTTTTACCTTCAAATACTATACCGTATAGTACCGAGCATTTTCGGTGCCCGTACCTAATTTTGATTATTTTCGAGATCGGTACTTTCGGTGTCATTACCGGTACCGAGCTAATCCATATTTTAACGGGTTAGTAACGTTATAACTGAACTGAAAACAACCGAATTTTCAACGTGTAGGACGTGTGGGTCCTACTAATACAACTTTTTTGGTTGATTTTTTTGTTATCTTTTAGTGTTTTTTTCTATATTTTCTTTTTATTTTTGTCAGCGGTTCCGTACGCAACACGCTTGTAGTGATTTCAAAACACATGTAAACACAGACTAAACAACAAAAAGCGTTCGCCGCAACGCGGCGTTAGTAAAAAACTAGTTATTAATTAATTAAGCATTAAACTTGCAAGAATTTTAGTCTAACTAGTGTTATTTATTAAACTTTTACAAGAATTTTAGTCTAACTAGTGTTCTTTATTAAACTTGCAATTAATGTTTTTCAATTTTCTTAAAAATATGTTTCGTTTATTAGACGTTTACTAATTTCTAATTGAAAGGAAATTCTCATGTTAAAGATAACTTAATCACATTAAATGCATAAATAACCGTAAAGAAAACACTTAGGCTATGAGGTGTGGTTGGAGCCCCATGGGGCTTTATCAAGTCCACTTAGGATCCACCTCACCTATGGAGCCCCTCTTTAATTTACATGGTGTGGATGGAGTCCCTATTAAACAAAATAAAAAAAAAACATTTGATTGGTTTAAAACTCGCGGGCCCCAACTGAATGACATGATATGGGCGTTACCACTAGTTACCACTAGGGTTGTAAACGAACCGAACGTTCAACGAACAGTTCGTGAACCGTTCGGCGGGAAGTTCGTTTATGTTCGTTCGATTAGCTTAACAAACGAACACGAACAAAAAATTTCGTTCGGTTAGCTTAGCTAACGAACACGAACACATGTCTCGTTCGTTCGACTGCGTTTGTGAACGTTCGGTAATATGTTCATTTGATTATATTAAAAAATAATAAATAATACACCTTTTATCTAAATATATTGAAAACTTAAAACCCTATTTTTTCTAAGTTAGCTAAAATTTGGACATTCTAAGACATTTTTGGGGATAATTATGTCTAAGTTGGTTAAACTTTATTCATCGTTTGGTGGTGTTGTAGACTTCTTGTGTTTCGATTTATTATTTGATAGTTGTATTTAACTACTTATATCCAATGTTTCAGTATAACAATGTTTTCATTTTTTTTTTATTTTCAAGTTAAATGTTCGTTTGCGTTCATTTTTATTTGCTTGCGTTCGTTTGTGTTCGAAACCGGTGTTCACGAACTGTTCGTGAACAATTGAATTTCCTTAACGAACGAACACGAACATAAACTTATGTTCGGTATGCGTTCGTGAACAGTTCGCGAACATGTTAATTTCCTTAACAAACGAACCCGAACATGGCCTTGTTCGTGTTCGTTCGGTTCGTTTACAGCCCTAGTTACCACCATGGAGCCCAAGCCATGGCGCTCCCCTCTTCACTTGGAGGGTGTGGTGATGGAGCTCATATGGGCGCTATACATGGTGAGGTGGCGGGGATAGAGCCCCCACACCCTCCGGCCTTATTAAACACATAAAAGAGAAACAAGTGATTAAAATCATTAATGGTTGTCACGGGTATTTAAGTTCCACCTATAGAGGGTCCGGGTGAGTTTTCCCTTCCAGGTCTAAAGTTCGAGTTTGGGTGACAGGGGTTTTTCATTGAGGGGTTTAAGTTGGATCTATTGTGCGAGGGGGCTTTTTAGCGCGGACCCAATTAAGTTTGGAACGTTAAAAACTTAAAATCTAAACTCCAAAAAAAGAAGAAAAAGATGCAAGTAACAAGTTTGGCAATCTATGATTAATTAAATTTAAAATATATTATTTTATTAAGAAAAACACTAAAATAATAGGAATAAAGGAATAAAACAGCAAATCCAGCAACGGCACATTACACTACATTATTTCCACTGTCCAAACTGTCTTCTTCAGTCTTCAGTTTACTTTACTACCCCCACGCCACCTACCCACCGTCTTCCACACACTTCTACCTGCTGCTTCATATCTCAACACAAACCCCAACTCTGGACAACAACTCAAACCATGAGTATGTACGGTAGGGATCCATGGGGCGGCCCATTAGAAATGAACACAGCAGACTCCGCCACCGACGACGACCGGAGCCGCAACCTGAACGACTTCGACCGCGCCTCATTGTCACGGCGGTTGGATGAGACGCAGCAAAGTTGGTTGTTGGGTCCTGGAGAACAGAAGAAGAAGAAGTATGTGGATCTTGGGTGTGTTGTTGTCAGCCGTAAGATCTTTGTTTGGACGGTTGGATTGTTGCTTGCTGCTGGCTTTGTTGCTGGGTTTGTTGTGTTGCTTGTTAAGACTGTTCCCAGGCATCATAAGCATCCGCCTCCTAAGGATAATTATACGCTTGCATTGGAGAAGGCTCTTATGTTTTTTAATGCCCAAAAGTGTGAGTTTGGTTTGTTAGATGTTTGGTTCTATCAATGCTCATGATATATATGTATAGATTTAGTCATTTTATTGTATACACGCTATTCAGACACCACTTTAACGTTTCATATTACAATACGTACGGCTAGTATGATGGGGCAAAAATGGTCATATGGGTCTTATGAAGATCAAATCATACGGCTTGTAATATGTTTGACTGACAATTATTTGATTGATGTGACCATTAAATAAAGTTGTACAGCATGTGTGACAATTTTTGCTATGATTGACAGGCTTTCGCTTTGGTGTGCAGACTTGATTTGATATTATAAGGCCGTATGATGTGATGAATGCGTTTATGTACACTATTGAGGGTGGTGTTTTTATAGCATCACCATAGTTGTCAATTGCGAGTGTAGCGATCGCTATAGCGTGCTACATAGCGTAGCGTATAGGTCTAGGGTCGCTATTAGGGTTGTAGCGATAATAGCGATAGTTTATTTATTTATTTTTTTTGTTTTTTAAATATAAATAACAATTAAATTTAGCTATAAAATAGCTGGATTTTAAGTTTTTGTTAAATATACATGTAAAATAGCATATATATATACCGGGGTATTTTGATATAATATACAAATAAAATTTTGTAATTTTTTTTCTAGTGTATCGCTATTTATAAAATAGCCGTTTGCTATTTATCGCTATTCGCTGTGTAGCATATAGGTACCTAATCGCTATTTGTCGCTTTTCGCCATTAACAACTTTGAGCATCACACATTTGAGATTTGCATAGATGTTTATAAAATGATTAGTTTTTTGGATGAAACAAATCACTTTCTTGTGGAAATCTGCAAAAATGATCAGTTTTCTTGCACATGTGTTACCTTAATTTACCCAAAATCGTTAGTTCGTTCTTTCAAATCATATGTTGTTTTTCTTGTTATTTTGGCAAGAACAGCAGATCCCAACTGCTGTTTGATTAAAGTTTGAAGCGGATAACAATGAATATCTACTAACATAGTTGGATTTGTGCAGCTGGAAAACTCCCGAGGCATAATAATGTTTCATGGAGGGGCAACTCCTGTATGAATGATGGCAAGTCGGACAAATCAGGAGCCGTGTTGAAAGATCTAGTGGGCGGGTATTACGATGCCGGAGACACAATAAAGTTTCACTTTCCTAAGGCTTTTGCCATGACCATGTTGAGTTGGAGCGTGATCGAATACCGTGCTAAATATGAAGCTGCGGGTGAGCTCAATCATGTTAAAGAGATTATCAAATGGGGCACTGATTACTTTCTCAAGACCTTCAATTCTACTGCCGATTCAATTAGCCAACTCGTAGCTCAGGTAGATTACTAAATTTGGTCAAGTCTTCTATGAATATTGAAGCACTGAAAATTACGATTCTAACCCTCTGGATTTTGGTTTTGATTCGCAGGTTGGAAAAGGTGACACGTCAGGTGGGACGAGTGATCCCAATGATCATACTTGTTGGATGAGACCCGAGGATATCGACTACCCTCGCCCCGTCACGGAATGCTCAAGCTGTTCTGATCTTGCTGCAGAAATGGCTGCTGCGTTAGCTTCTGCATCGATTGTTTTCAAGGACAATAAGGTGTACTCAAAGAAACTTGTGCACGGTGCCGCAACCCTTTGGAAGTTCGCTAGGGATCAACGCGGTAGTTATAGTGCTGGTGGTTCAGATGCTGCTACATTTTACAATTCTAGTATGTATTGGGATGAGTTCGTTTGGGGTGGAGCTTGGATGTACTACGCAACGGGTAATCAGTCTTATCTTTACCTTGCTAGTCACCCGAAACTTGCTAAGCATGCTGGTGCTTTCTGGGGTGGACCGGATTATGGTGTTCTTAGCTGGGATAATAAGCTTACTGGAGCTCAAGTAAGTATGTCGGTTTTTCGGTTACATCATACCCCGTGTGTTATTGTTAATCACTTAATCTTGTTAATTGCCTTTTTAGGTACTACTTACTAGATTGAGATTGTTTTTGAGCCCTGGCTATCCGTATGAAGAAACATTGAAGACATTTCACAATCAAACAAGCATAATCATGTGTTCATACCTTCCATACTTCAATAGTTTTAACCGAACAAGAGGTAAACGAGCTCTTGAATTTACAAAAACATATAAATGACACTTATTTTCGGGTGATAATATGAATCGTCTTCCATTACAGGAGGGTTGATCCAGTTAAATCACGGTAGACCCCAGCCTCTTCAGTATGTGGTGAATGCAGCCTTCTTGGCTACACTGTATAGCGACTATCTTGATGCTGCCGATACTCCGGGGTGGTATTGTGGGCCCAATTTCTACTCAACCAACGAGCTACGTAAATTTGCAGAGAGCCAGGTATGACCGTACGATAGGTGGAAATTTCGGCCCGTTTACTTTAAACGGGTCTATTTGGTTGGTGTTATGTCTCAAACAGGTCAATAAGAAATTCGATATTGAGGTTGAAAGTCATTCAAAATCTATTTTTACTGCATTTTCTTCAAATATTTAAACTTATTAACTTGTAAAATATTATTAAAAAAAAGTGTAAAAATTTGTTTGTGGGTCAACCCATCCCAGCCCGTTACCTAACCCGCCCTTATTACTTGGTTTTAATGTCTGTTTAACATGCAGATTGACTACATTCTTGGCAAGAACCCAAGAAAAATGAGTTATGTCGTGGGTTACGGGAACCACTACCCGAAGCACGTGCACCATAGAGGCGCATCTATCCCCAAAAACAAAGTCAAATACAACTGTAAAGGAGGGTATAAATGGAGAGACTCCAAAAAACCAAACCCGCACACCATCATCGGCGCAATGGTTGCAGGGCCAGACAAACACGACGGTTTCCATGACGTGCGTACAAACTACAACTACACTGAGCCAACTCTTGCTGGAAATGCCGGTCTAGTTGCAGCCCTGGTCGCCCTGTCAGGTGACGGAACAACCAAGATTGATAAAAACACTATTTTTTCAGCGGTGCCGCCAATGTTTCCGACTCCGCCACCACCACCAGCACCCTGGAAACCTTGAGATGCTGCATGGGTTTATTTGTTTAAAGGGTAAAAAGGTAAAGATAGACAAATATTGACAATGAAGAATCTGGACCACAAAGTTGTAGGAGTGGAGGCAGTTGGAATGGAAGCAGTTGAGTATACATTTTATGAGTGAATTCTTTTGTTTTTTTGTTAATTTTAATTGGATTATGGATTATTATAACACCAAATCGATAGAGACAGAGATATGGCCGAAAACATCACCATCATGTACCCACCAAACGAGCCAATCCAATTACTACTCAAGGAATCCTCACCACAGTTGGGATTTAGTAAGTAGAAATTTGAGACCTATGAGTCTTTTTGGATTTCTTACATCTATTTTTTATTAACTAAACATGTGTAAACATTTGCTTTTGTTGTGTTTTTTGTTATCTACACGTGCATGTCACTCAAATTTGTGTTGCCCAAAAGTGAATATGCGTGGGTTGGAATAAATATGTTCACGTTATTGATAATGCATATATGCAAGGACGCACCTTAAAAGGGCACGGGTGTCCCGGGCCCCGTCGATGTATCAGTTAACAGTGTTAATTTTCTGATGTTTCGTTCTAAATTTTAATAAGTATAGAGGTTGGCCACCATTAATTATTTTGCCCAAAAATTCATAGCCCCTACCAATTTCTGTCAAAAAAATTTATACGTATTGTTGTATTGACTTAAAAAAAAACATGAAGAACGGGGCTGTTAGTAAAACTTTATACTTGTTTTTAAACTTGAAGTGGGTTTTTAATAAAATTTGAAACTAGATATTTGAAGTTATTATTGTTTGACCTGACCCGAACATATAACCTAAAACATAGCGATAAAAAAAATTGGGTCTCATGACTTACGGCCCCCCATGGAACTTTTGATCAAAATCCGCCATTGTACATATCTAGGTCCGTAAAAACTCTAAACTGCACTAATCACTATTAAACAATATGCTCACATATGTATAGGTACCCTAAAAGCTAAAACACACTAATATGTGTAGGTTGAAAAAATATTTTGTATTCTTACTGTGCATGAGGCCGGTAAATGTATCGATAAAATCTTATAGAGTAAATTACTTTTTGAGTCTCGGTATTTTAGTGGTTTTAACTATTTGAGTCCAAAATCAAAAAGTTTAACGCTCTAAAGTCCCTAACCGCTCATTTTATAACGTTTTGAGCCCCAGTGTTTTAGTGGTTTTAACCACTTTAGTCCAAAATCAAAATTGCATGTGTTCAAAATTGGACTCAAAACTTTATAAAATGAGCGCTTAAGAGTCGAGTCGTTGAACTTTCTGATTTTAGATTCAAGTGGTTAAAACCACCAAAACACAGACTCAAAAAGTAATTTACTAGAAATGGAAGATGAGAGAGGAAAGAAAACTAATTAATTAATCTACTTAGTTGAAGGTATTTATTAATTAATCTACTTAGTTGAAGGTATTTATTAATTAATAATCTACTTAGTTGACGGTATTTTTAACTTCTAATTTCATACAGATTTCAAGTCAAATATCACATGTTAATCAACTTACAATCAATATATAGCATATAGTTCCATGACAAATTACAAGAAATAGCAATCCACATAATAAGTTATAAAGTGACTTCAACAGAACATGACCTTATAAATACCGCCAAAATATTTGGAAAACAAGTGATGCTGCTACCTAAAGCTATCTAAAGACCTTACCTTCACTTTCCCTGTCACATCCAACGCGTATGCCAATTGTCATTTCTTAAAAAAACCCAAGTCCAGCACACAGCAGCTGAGGGCTTAAACGGATCTATGAACGTGTGGGCTCTAAACAAGAACGAGGGGCAAACTAGTAATCTTGCTTCTTGGGACATTCCGATGCCCTGTGCCCAGACCGTCCACAGTGGAAGCATGCACCATCAAAGTTCCTATCATTTGACATAAATATTCAATATGTCATATTTAACATATTAATTAGTTATTCAGTAAATTTTAAAAATGGACAAAAAAAATTGTACCGGTCCCTTGTCCGAGATGAAGAGCCCGATCCCCTGGTCCCAAAAGATGGAGTGCGTGAAGACCGTCTTTCACCAATTAACCAATCACTTCCACCACCACCACCACCACTTCTAGAGCCGCCTCTGGACCAACTACTGCCGCCACTCCTACCACCTCGCCTGAAGCTATCCCCTTCATCATCTGACGAGAACCGACTGCCGCCACCCCAACCACCACGTGCACCACCCCTTCTTGAGCCTGCTCCCCGTGAACTTCTCTCCCTGTTTGAAAATCTACCGTAAAAGTCACTTGCTGGACCATCGTCTTGCAATGCAGGCAACTGCAAATACCATCGAATCGTAATCAATAATCAATAAATCATAAAACATGAACCATAGTACAAAATTCTAACGAAAGAACCGAGCTTACCTTTGTAATTTTGGTAATGGTATTGCCAGGTGGCAAGTCCTTGTTTAATAGGTTTTTAGCAATCTCTTCTGGAAGATCAAAAACCGCTCCTTGAACCTGATAAAACAGAAACGTTACCAAATATTGCAACAGTAACGACGATAAATTAATTAGGTCACATCAATGAAAAGTGAGTACACACCCTTTCATCTGCAATAATATGTATTTTTCCCAGTTCATCAGTAGCAGTCGCATAAACATCAGCCAAGAATCCCGTAACGGTTCTCGCTGACATGAATCCTCTCGATAAAGTAGGATCTCTAGTCAATTGCAATGTGGTCCATCCCTGCAACACAATCATAAGGAAATAAATAAAATCTAAATACAGATAAAGATTACAGATAAGGGTGTGAATTTCTGAATACACGAAAACATGACATGAACCTAACCCAAAATTTGTGGGTTTGGGTTTAGTCTGAATGGATTCGGGTCAGTTTCAGGTTGAACCCGCGAACCCGTTTAGCTAAACGGGTCGGGTTCGTGTCAACCCGGTCGGGTTGGCGGGTTGACCCGTTTAACCCATTTATATTGTATTTGATTTTTTTACAATATGTTATATGTCATGAATTAAACTCGGTGGGTATTTTATGCCATAATTATAACTTAAAAAGAGAAATTGACATAAAATTTTATAATTAAAATGTAATTGTATTATATACATTTGTGTTATTTTAGTAACATTTTAATTTTAATTTATTAATTTGCAAAAAATAAAAATAAAAATATTTGGGTTGAGCGGGTCGTTTCGGGTCAACCCGTAAGTATTCGGGTCGTTTTCAGGTTCATACGTATGACATGATTTTTAGGTTCGGGTCGTGTTCAGGTCAACCCGCGAATATTCGTGTCGTGTTCATGTTCATATGTATGACACGATTTTCGGGTTCGGGTCATGTTCAGGTTCATATGTATGACACGATTTTCGGATTCAGTTCATGTTTGGGTTCATCTAAAATTTTCGGGTTTGGGTTGGGTTGAACCCCAGAACATAACCCGTTTAGCACCCCCAATTACATATATCAAACAAACACAGGCAAAATTATTAAAATAAACCACCTGCTCGTGTGTGATAAGAGAACGCGATGATGGGGGCTTTGAGAAACCGCTCAACTGTGCAAGAGCAGCAGCAAGAGCGCCTGCACCCTGTTCTTCAATTAGTTTTTGTGCGGTTGGAGTGAAGAACTCGATAGATTCCTGATGAACGCCGGCAAGTGTAGCGACAACTTGCTGAGCGGAAGATTCCAGTACATCTTCGACAGCTGGAGGACTTATGAAGTCAAATTTGCATCCAACGTCACGCTCAAGTGATCTAATTGTTCTCCTTTGACTATTTGTAAACATCAATATGGCTGTGCCTTCCTTCCCTGCACGCCCCGTTCTACCCGATCGATGTACAAACGTTTCTGGATCGTTCGGAAGTTCATAGTGGATAACCTAAAAAAAGAAAGCAATTCAAGTCACAAAACAATCACGTCCCAAAAGTTCACTAAGGGTTGTTAAAGATGATGTTTGAATGTGCTTTTGTTGGTCAAACAATACAAGAAACATTGGTCAAACTTACTAAGTCAACATTGGGTATATCAAGGCCACGAGAAGCAACATCAGTAGCAACAAGCACGGTGAACTTTCCTTGTCGGAATCCGTTCAGTGTTCTTTCTCTTTGATGTTGAGATATGTCACCGTGTAATGCTTCCGAAGTAATACTATTAGTCAATGCTATTGACACCTCATCGGCATCCCTTTTTGTCTGAGTAAAAACAATCGTCTTCCCACCCTTTGCATATACCTATACATATATAATCATCACAACAGTATAAGTTTACATCTGTAAGTGCCCCGTTCACTAAACATACAAGATTTAACCTTTATATTATAACGATCGAATAAATAAGGTCCATACCGTGACAAGATCACCAAGTATAGTCCGCTTTGAAGTTGAGGTTGTTGGTATAGCATATAGCTTGATACCCTCTGCTAGCTTTTCATCTTGATCACCAACCTTTTTAGGTTCAACAAAACAATTTTTTTTGTTAGTTTAGAAAAGAAATAATAAAATTCCAATATCATAATAAACTTACCAAATCAATTGTCAACGGATTATTCAAATACTTCCTTGATAATTTCTTGACCCAACCAGGCATAGTTGCGGAGAAAAGCATGCTCTGCCTCTCTGACGGAAGCTGTTCCAAAATATGTTCAACGTCTTCCTCAAACCCGACAGCAAGCATTTGATCAGCTTCATCGAGAACCAAGAACTGAACCTCTCCTAACTTTAAGCTATTACTTCCGATAAGATCAATAAGTCTTCCAGGTGTGCCAACCACTACATCGACCCCACGAGACAAAGCGTTTTGTTGTGAAGAGTATGAAACGCCGCCATACACACAAACCGTGCTCAAATACGGGGCGGATTCTTTGATCTCTGTTTCTACTTGCCTTGCTAATTCTCTAGTGGGTGCAAGTACTAAAACTCTCGGAAGTCGTTGACCACGCCTTTATGATACAAAATATATACAAGAAAGCCATTAGATCCAACATATCATTTGAGTTATCATTGTCATGTATCAAATGTTATAAAATAAAGTTGAAAGAAAAAACTTTATTTATGGGTACCTTGGAGAAATTCTTTCTTCATCGTCTTCGGTGAGTCTTTTGATTATAGGAATCCCGAAAGCTAGTGTCTTTCCTGTTCCGGTTTTGGCACGCGCAATAATATCTCTACCTTCTAGTGCAGGGACCAAGACGGCTCTCTACATGGTTAAAAGGAAAGCAAGTCAACACATATTTGACTTGAAAATAATAAAGGTAAAAACTTAATATGCAGTAAACAACTTTTGGTTAAAACGTTTATAATGAGTTAAAAACGCGATAAGAATATTATGTCTATGCAACATTATTCATACCCGATATGCCACCCTGTGACTTCAGATTTTCAATTGTTTATCGTTTGACACTTGTTAAAGTTCATCAAAAAGCTTAAATTTACTAAAAACAAACTAAAACTCCTACTTTTTTTCCTTTGAACAACAAGAAGAACTAACATTGCCTACCTCCTTCATCAAGATTTCTGACTGAAAATACTTTAGGGATGGTTTAGATTTCAGAACATAAAGCATGCTTACAATTACACATATGCTTGCATAAGGAAATTAAACTTGTTTGAAGTTTACTATGTTCACACATACTATATCAAAATTCAAGTTAAAACATTAATATTAGCAATTTAGCATCTCGGTTTTAAAAAGGCGCCTGAGTCACCCTCAGGTACAGGGTCTCGAGGCGCACTGTGTACAAAAAGCACACTTGAGGCGCAAAAAGCGCATGCAAAAAAGAGGCACAAAGCGCCGTCTTGAGGCTCGGCTCGCCTCTTGTACGGGTAGGTTGATGTTGTACATATAGTTTTTCATGTTGTACATATATGTTATTATACATCAAATCACGTATAACCTACTAGAAACATAAAAAATATTTATATCGCTAAACTGTGTCTCGCGCACTAAAAGTTGTGAGCTTTGACGCCTCACGGCCCTATCGCGGGTAAGCCTATCCCCTTTTTAAACCAATTTTAGCATTCACAGATAAGGTTACATGTCTAAAGTAACATCCAGTTCAAATTCAAGATAAAAAGCACTAACAACATTCATAATATTCATAACAACAAGTTATAAACACATATACAAAAAGAGCAAAATCAAGAAGAAATTACTTGAATTGGGAACAGCCTGGTAAT
>JARYGA010060956.1:0-40855 GCA_030545235.1 Helianthus tuberosus
GATCATAAGTTAAACATGCCCTAAATATCCTTTACATAGCTTAGAAATAGGCTTTGAGGTGTTTGGTATGCAAAAATAAACTTTCTTGATCAATAAGGACTAAAAGCGTCAAAAAGTGTATAAGTTTGCATTTTCGCGCATATCTTACGTTCTGAATATATCCGGACATCCAAAAATTTTTGTAATCATTAAAATATTTTATTTTAGTGATTGGAATGCAAAAATACCATTTGTCGCGTAATTTGGATCGTTTTTGCGCCCGTTTGAGTTTTCGTCGTAATTAACCGAATAACGCAACCGTACGACCAAACGAACCGACATCCGAGATGTTTTTTTGAATATTTTAAGTTCTCTATACTTTAACTTCATTTTAGAGTCTTGAAATGGGGTTACGGGGCTTAAACGTGTCAAAAACCAAGTTTTATGCATGCAGGGACCTGTTCTGCCACAAGTTAAAACTTAGAACTGAGCTCCCCCGAGCCATGCGCCAGCCCAGGGTCACCCTGGCGCGCCATGTGACAGGGACCATTTTTTAGCAGATCAGTTTCAGCAACAGGCTTGATTTTCAGGGTCTTTTGTGTAAAACTCTCAATACCTGGAGCTGGTTTTGGGTCCCCATTGTATTGTAATACCATGTGCAACAATGAAGGGCTAGGATTGATCCTTCTAAACACTTGTAATGATCCAATTGATCCTAACTTCCTATAAATAGCATGGGTCTTCATTTGGGTTCTTTGCTCATTTCATTCAAGATCAGCTCTAAGTTGGGGGTTCACTTGTTGAAGCTTCATACCTGAGTTCTTTTGATCTTGATCCTTGCTTGGACCCTTTGTAAGTTTCTTTCATGCTTTTATGCGTTTTTAAGCATGAAAGTCAAACAGTGTTTGACTTTTTGCTTTGACCACGAGTTGGTCAACACAAAGTTCGTTCGAACTTTGCAACGTGAGCGTAATCACGATAGTTATAGTCCCTAGTGACTATACCTACTGATTACCACGTTGATTAGGTGTAGTGACGGGTCATAGTTTCGGTCAAAATGTGTATTTTGTAACCAAACTATTCTTGGGTATCAAAACCCTTTGTTTTGATATCAAAACATGTTTTATAACTTAGTTAAACATGTTTCAACATGTTTAGCTCGTCACTTTTAGTTTAGTGCTTGTATAGAGTCGTAAGTCAAGCGGTCTAAACAACCGCTTAGACTTTCGAACTCGACCCGTTTGGTCGATCATTAGGATCCGACCAAGCATATTATGTGACCATAGTTGCATAGGGAATAACCTTCCGAGGTTATACCTTATGGTCACTTAGTTTAATTAGTTGTATGATAGGTAGTTTATATGCCTTAGGAAAATGACCAAAATGCCCTTTTCATGCATAAATGAAATTTAAGCATATGTAACCTAACTTTTGTCACTTAAACTGATTATGCAACATATTTAAACATGTTTAGGCATATAATACTTGTCATAGGACTAGTTAGACATCTCGAACGCGCATTTGCGCGAACGACACGTTAAAGTAGCGTAAGCTACCTTAAAGGGTCGTAACGGGTCGAAAGCACTTAGGATAGGTTTCGATCTAGAATGTAGGCTTTGTTAAACCATATCGCATGAGTCCCAATACTCATTTGGTTTACGAAACCTCATTCTATCCGATCATCCGGTTTAGGTGTCGATTATTTATCTAGTGATCCGATTTCTAGGTGCTGCTTGATTTCTTTGATTTGCTTGAGCTTTGTTGAGTTCTTTGAATTGAGGATACTTTGCACTTCAAGTGAGTACATAGTTCCCCTATTTTACTGTTTTCGATTGTTTTGGGGTGATTCATATGTGTTAAAAGATTTCGATGTTATTAACGATGGTTACAAAAATGATTATTATGGTTTATATTTAACAAGTAGCGATTTCAATAATGTTAACAAACTTGTTGGACGTAGTTACATAACGATAACATTCATTAACATTGATCAAACCGACCAGTATTAGGTTATGGTACCATAGGATCTGACAAATCCCGTTATCAGACTGCACCCATGGTTATGTGTGGGGGTTATGTGGGTAACGACTGAATCTGTGATTGTTAACTTACCCTTTGGTGGTTTGTTAATATGAGTTTCAAGATGGACGAGCTGCGAAGGTTTAGATGTTATTAGCGAGACGACCAAAAGTAGTTTTCACAATTAAAACGAGAGCGGTTTTGGGACGATTTAAACGATTGGAATGATTTAAACGAGATAAACGATTTAAACAAACGATTGGTTTTGGGTTGTGATTAGATAATGGGACAGGTGTAACATGATAAAAACATGGTAGATACGCCGCTGGTACTTCTTATATATAAGTGTTTTTATCATATTACATTTCGTGGCATTATTTAGTTCACTTGGGCAAACGATTTTGAAACAATGTCACATAACGCTGTTTTCTAAATAATATAAACCATGCGAGTTTTATTAACGAGATGATTTACAATTTGGTTTACTTAAACAAATGTTTTGGGTTAAGAATCATGGCTGTGAGATTTTATAAACTATAACCAACTTGATTTGAGTTGGTTAATTATGTTGCAATACTATACATTTTTTCAAAACAAGGTTTTAAACTTTTGACTCATGTAGTCTAATAAGGTATCGCAACTTGTAAACGAGCCATGAATCCGACACTCTCATAAAACCTATGTGCTCGCCAGCATTTCTTTGCTGACTTTGTTTTTACATATGTTTCAGGTGGTGTTGAATGATGTTGATTGCTAGGATGCATGTTCACATAGGATCTGGACGAGGCCTTAGTGACATAATAACAATGATAGTCGATGTGTAACTTGTTTGTTTTGTTTTAAGACAATGTAAATTATCTAATGAATCAATAAAACGAAACTTTTGTATCCATGGTTGTGAAACAATGATTCTGCCACTCCACTCCCTGACGTTTCTGCTGCGGTTTTGTTGTTTTAACGCGGTCGGGGTGTGACATTCACCAAGATCCTTAATGGAAAAACAACTTCCAAGCCAAGCTTTTACACCTTCCATGGGTGGAATGTCATTTCCAAATAGTAGAATGTCATCGACATATAGTACTAAGAAAGTGATGATGCTCCCACTAGCCTTCTTATACACACAAGCTTCATAGCCGTTCTTGATGAATCCAAAATTCTTAATTTCTTCATCAAAACGGTGATTCCAACTTCTCGATGCTTGTTTCAATCCATAGATTGATTTATTTAACTTGCATACTTTGTCAGGATGTTTTGGATCGACAAAACCTTCAGGCTGAACCATATAGACATCTTCATCAAGATATCCATTCAAAAAAGCCGTTTTGACATCCAATTGCCAGATCTCATAGTCATAATATGCAGCTATGGTAAATAATATCCTGGTTGACTTTAGCATCGCCACAGGCGAGAAGGTCTCATCATAATCAATCCCTTGAGTTTGAGTGAAACCTTTTGCTACAAGTCTTGCTTTATAAGTATCCAAGTTACCATGCATATCTGTTTTCTTCTTGAAAACCCACTTACTTCCAACTACTTTAGAGTTAAGTGGTGGCACAACCAATTCCCAAACTTGGTTGTCATACATGGATTGCATCTCTATGCTCATGGCTTCAAGCCATTTGTCACAATCGGATTTTGACATTGCATCATGGTATGTGGTTGGTTCATCTGAATCTACCACGTAGCATTCATTCATGAAAAATCCATATCTTTCAGGTGGACTACTAATTCTACCAGATCTGCGAACATTTTGTGTGTTTTGATCAACCTATTGATCATTTTCAACAACCTCTTGTTGAGCGCTAGTATCAACCAAACGTGTATCGTCTTGTGGTTCTTGATCCTCCTCAAGTTCCACTGTTCTATCACTAGTTCCTTCCATAAGGAACTTAGCTTCCAAGAACTTACCCTTTCGAGCAACAAATACCTTTTGCTCGGTTGGATCGTAGAAATAATGTCCTATATCATCTTTAGGATATCCTACAAAGATACACTTAGTGGATCGGACTTCCAATTTATTTGGGGTGTATTGCTTAACATAAGCTTCACAACCCCATACCCTTAAGAATGATAATGATGGAGGGTTTCCATGCCATATTTCAAAAGGTGTCTTTTCCACTTTCTTGATTGGGGCCATATTTAGTATGCGGACTGCGGAGAGCAAAGCGTAACCCCAAAATGATAGAGGTAATGTGCTTATAGCCATCATAGATCGAACCATATCTAATAGAGTTCGATTTCTCCTTTCAGACACACCATTATGTTGTGGTGTTCCTGGTGGAGTAAGTTGTGAGATAATCCCACAACTCCTAAGATGATCATGAAAAGCACCACTAAGGTATTCACCCCCTCTATCGGTGCGAAGGACTTTGATTGTTTTCTTGAGTTGATTTTCTACTTCACTTTTGAAGTCTTTGAACATTTCAAATGCCTCATCCTTGTGTCTTAGTAAATACACATAACCATAACGACTAAAGTCGTCGGTAAAGGTAATGAAGTATCTTTCACCATTCCTAGTCATCGGCTTAAAAGGACCACATACATCTGAATGTATGATACCTAATAAGTCTTTAGTCCTTTCAAATGTTCCACTAAAGGGTGTCTTGGTCATTTTGCCTTGTAAACAAGATTCGCATACATCAAATGAATCATCTTCATTCATTTCCAAAAGACCATTTCTCTGAAGTGTTTGCATGCGATTCTTGTTTATATGTCCAAGGCGATAATGCCAAAGGTAGAAATCACTCAAATCCATTTTGAGTTTCTTGTTGGTTACTTGGTACATTGAGCTATCAAATGATGTGTTATCTTGATCTAATTCATAAATATCATTTAAAGGCATAGCTTTAAAGTAAAACACATCATTCATAGAAACATAAATGTCATGGTTAACAAATTCGAAATTAAAACCACATTGTCTTAAAAGGGAAACAGAAATTATGTTCCTAGTCAAACTAGGAGCATATAAAACATTCTTCAAAATCACTTCCAAACCACTTGGAAGCTTTAAAACGTAGTCTCCTTGAGCTTCGACTTCAACCTTTGCTCCGTTGCCCATGAAGAGACTAGCGTCTCCCTTCTTGTAATGTCTATTTCTTTTGAACCCCTGTAACAAATTGCAAATATGAGTTCCACATCCGCTATCTAGTACCCAAGTGTTAGAAGAAATAACATTAAGCTTAACATGTATCATAAAGATAGTACCTGAGGTTTGCCTTGAATCCCTCTTGTTTTTCAACTCTTTGAGATAGGTTGGAAAATTTCTTTTCCAGTGTCCTATCTCACCACATTCAAAACATGGGTCATTTGTAGCAACCTTTTGCTTCTTCTCTTTTGGTTTGGTGGGTTCTACTTTAGCTTTTCCCTTTCCATTTCCCTTGACGTGTCCCTTTCTTTTAGCATAGTTTGATTTAGAGTCGGGGTGGGGCCTCTTCTTGTTGCCTCCTTCATTGATCGCTAGGACGGGTAAAGCCTTTTTGCCCATTCCTGCTTCGGCCGTTTTGAGCATTGCATGAAGTTCACCAATGCTCTTGTCCCATCCATTCATGTTGTAATTCATTACAAAGCTTTCAAATTTCTTTATTAAAGAGTTGAGGATCAAATTCGTAGCCAACTCTTTAGAGACGGGACAATTTAGCCTTTCGAGGCGATCAATGTGGCTTTTCATCTTAAGGACATAAGATGATACCGATTGGGTTTCCTCCATTCGACATGCATGAAGCGCCCGAACAGTTTCGAAGCGTTCTACCCTTGCTTGTTGTAGGAACATTTCCTTTAACTGGGTAATCATGTCGTATGCCCCGTGGTGTTCAAAATCCTTTTGAATTTCGGGAATCATAGTTCCCAACATAAGGCATGAGGCTTGCATGGAGTCCTCGGTATACTTAACCCAATCATTGTAGGCTTCCACATCTTCCACGTTAGGTTCATCGGGAATAGGATCGTCCAACACATAGGATATCTTCTCTTGCTTGAGAACGATTCTCAAGTTTCGAAACCAATCCATGAAGTTGTTATGGTTGAGACGATCCTTTTCAAGGATGGTTCTTAGTGATAGGTTTCGGACTGTTTGGTTAATCGGGTTTGCATTGTTAGCGGCCATCTACAAAATTTAACAAGTTCAATTTAGTATTTTCGGTATTATTATATTTTAATCATTAATACCCTTTTATGTCTTAAAGACAATTAATAATTAAAATCTAGAATCCAACGTTACATTTAAATATTGGTTAGGTGACCTTTATCCCTCTATTCAAATTAACAAGGTAGTCAACGTTTGACAATTGCAACTCTTTGCAATTTCTAGCCATATGGGATCGGTTAAACATCTTTATGTTTAGTTGGCATGTTTAATCCCATTAACACCTTTGTCCACCATGCTTCGGTGACCCTAAGCACATGGTTTCCAAATCAAGTCGTCCAACTTACACACACGCGTGAGTTTATACACATAAGTGGTTAGGTGACATTTATCCCACAAACATGGTAAACCCACCTCGAACATACAAGTTCCCTCAAATGTGGTTAGGTGACCTTTATCCCACAATAAGAGTTCCCAAGTGATTCGAGTGTTTTATAAAAGGATGGTGTTTGACTTGTTTTATAAAAGGGTTTTTAATATTTAAAAATTCTAGTTTAGAAAATATTATGTACCATACATTTGCATGCATTCAAATCAATGGTACTTTAGTGAAAACAAATTTTCAAGGTTCTTTTTAATAAAACCCATTTTATTATAAAATCATTAATTTTTTAATAAAACCTTTTATTAACCATTTTAATGATTTTGTAAAGAACCAATTTTACGCTTGTTGTTGATTATTAGTTTGTTAAGTCATGCATATCTACATATCATATCATCTAATCAACAAAATAAGTAACCAAACAAGCACATCATACATAACAATAGGTGCATAACCATAGCCAACTATTTTGACAACACTTGTTAGCCGAAACAAGTGTGCCAAAAAGGTCCTTCCTAAGGGGTGAAAAATGACACAAGTGATGTGTCGTTGAACTCCCACTTGATCCCGCATCCAAATGCTTCAAGTCTCCTTCTTGTGTTATGATTTCTCCACTTTCTTTGAGCTCCCAAATGTCTTTTATATTCAGCTCCAAACTCCTTTGGACTTCAAAAATGTGTTTTGGTTATCAGGTTAAAATCCCGTTGAGAACCATGAAGTTCTTTGGACCGAATATTATGGTCCAAACCAAAACGCATTTTGTGCATCTTCTTTTACCTGAAATAATCCTAATACAATTTTTTTCTAGTAAAATAAAATGCAACTAATCTATTTATTTTACATGCCAAATGAAAAATAAATAAATTACATATCTTACAAATGGAAGAACAAAGATTATAATTATTACAACCCATTGAAATGATAATAAAATAAATCACAACACAAGGTCATGGCTAGGTTATATGCACCAAAATATATATCCGCATATATATATATATATATATATATATATATATTAAAATCAAGAAGCAAAAATGGTTCCCTTTTATAACCATTTTCGGCCATGTACTAAAAACTGAAAAGGTAAGTTTTGTCCAAACAAACAAATCATCCATATGAAATAATTTTTCAAGATTCCCTTATGCATGTAAGAAAATAATCTTGAAAAACAAAGGGATAACCATGTTAATACTTTCGGCCATAGGGTTTTATCCAAACCCGAAACCTGAAAATTTTAATCTAGTGAAGCATGCACTCATATAAGCGGCTCTAGATGCCATTGTTGGGATTTTCACATGTTTATCAAAGTGATTTCATCCGTATAAAATCAAAACGCAGCTGAAATAATATTTGAAACATGTTACTTTTAAGATATAAATTTCATTTATGTGCAAAATCCCAAAACCCGGATCCATATATGAACATGCATACTATCAAAACCAACCATAGGATGTTTAGAAGACTACCTTCTTGGAGTAAAAAGAAATGAAAGGGATGATGCTTCTTGAACGGTTGCCTTCAAGAGTAGAAGACCTCAAGCTTGTATACCCCAAGCTTCCAACAAATACCTTGATTGTAGCTAGGATTTAACACACTTATGTCAAAAATGAAACACCCTTGTCTTGGCCGAAAATTGAGAGCAAAAACCAAGTCTTCTTCTTTGATTTTTGTCATCTAAATGTTTATAAAACCATGAGAGATGTTCAACCATGAGAGATGTTCACCTCCATTTCACCCAATCACCATCTTTCTTACACATGCAAATGCATGAAAGGTTATTGGACCAAAATGGTCTCTTGGGAAGAGATAAAGGGGGCGGCCCACTTGGGCAATTTAAAAAAAAATCAAATTTCTTTTATTAATTATTTAAGTCTTATGTATATTTATAACTTTTATAAAATATAACATCATATGTTATAAGGCTTATATAACCTTTTATAATGTTATTTAACCTATTAAATAACAAAATAAAATATTCTCTCAAAATAAACTATCCATATAATTTATTGGTTTCTCAAGTGTAATTATTTAGAAAACCAATTTCTAAATATTATAAGTGTTAATATTTATTTGTTTGATCATATCATAAATAAATATTATAAGTGTTTGTCTAGCTTGTATTTGGGTATGACTCGACTTGGATCATAACGTACTAGCCAGATCAATCTAATATGTGTCTTGGGCATACAGAATCCAACACTAAGACCGTTAATCCTCGTGTTAGGACCGAGGGGCATGAGTGATAGATCTATTTGGGTGTAGCGAGCCCACACCCATGTGGACCGGGGTTTGGCCCATGAGGTGACTATGTCTTACAACCGGAGGCTCGGTGCAAAATCTGCTAGGTTTGAGCCTTCCTACGCCGTTGCACACTTGTTAATGGCCTTGCAAACCATTAATCGATCTGTATCCTTGTTTGCTTTCATACCAGAGTTTACAAACATACATACATATTTACAATGATTTCAAAGGTTTATCCGCGCACACAAACAAACACATGAACTCGCTCAACTTTTGTTGATGTTTTTCAAACTACATGTATTTCAGGGAATTAAATGTGGATCTGGCGGGCGTTTAGAAGTTTCAAGTTATGTTGAGAATAAAAGATGTCATCCGTAGTCTAAGGGTTTAGATAGTGTGTCTTATCCTAGATAAGTCACACCTTTCAAAACCTGGTTTTATTTAAAGTCTTTTGTCGAGTCCCTATGGAACTCTAAAATAATTCGTATGGTCTGTAATTCGGATTTGGAGTCTATGTTTCAAAACAATGAAGTTTGTGGTATTTTAAAACTTATTTAATGGATGATCATCTTTGGTTTTATCATATAGTTGTTGTTATGATTGAATGCAATGATATTAAGCAAGTCACACATAATCATGCTTCCGCAAAAGTCAAGGTGTGACAACGTGGTGACTCATGCCATCTAAGCCCTAGATCACTACGTCGCGCAGCGAGAAGGTGATGGAGAAGCTGGCCACGTAACGCGACGACCTCCATTCAAGGCTATAAATAGAGCAGTTCATGTATATTTCAATTTGCTCAGTTTCAATTTCTATTTCACTCTCTCTCTTTCTATCATTTTAAATCTTGAAACCCTAAAACCTCGAAACTCGATATGCTTTGTAAAAAGTGTGCTAACTTCGATCACTTGTATGATACCTTGTCCGATCGATATAAAATAAATCAACAGATGTCAAAGTGTGATACGTGGTTGAAAACCGGTGTTTGTATATGTTTAAGTTAATGTTTTTACGTGACTTTTAGTTTTGTTTAGCCTACTTTTGATTAGAGTTGTATTTTGCATGTCTAACGGAGTTTAAGGACCTATTCGGGAGCTTTACAGACCACCGAGACGCAAAACGGATCAACTACGAGCAAGATACGCGAAAAACGGAAACCAAAGTTTGCTGGCACCGTCGCTGACGCCCTCCTGGGCCGTAGGAGATGCCTCGTAGAAAACCACGTTGACAGAAAACATCGTAAGAAGCAAAATAGAGCGTCGAAGGAACCAGGAATAGCACAAGGCGTCGCTGACGCCACCTTTGGTCGTCGGCGACGACCTCCCTAATCCGACATCGTGATTTTTGTTGATTTCTCAATTGGGGACGAGTCATTATGCTACTTTTGAATCTTTTTCGGGAGTTACGAGTTAAGGAAGATAAAAACACCTTCTTGGATCATCAAACCATCATCCTCTTCACCTCGAATCATCCCTAACCCCACCCTTCACCTCTAACCTCTAACCCTAACCGAATCTCCATCATTCCACCATCACCACCCTCTTTATCCTTTCACACTCACCTTCTGTCACACCCCAACCGATGGCGGAATCATCGGGGCGCGGCACTAGGCGAATCAGATTGCTCAAGAGAATCCATAACAACTATATTGCGATAATATTTAATACATTCGTTATCCCATACTAACAAATAATACAATCACATAAGTTATCACAGTTTTCTTGTCCTCTCGAACAATACAAATCCGACAACCTAGATTTTAGTTGAGTTTCTAGACTTCCTAGCTTGATTTGATATAGTCTGCGATCTAACCTGCAACATACGTTAAAATAGTCTGTCAATACAAAAGTATTGGCGAGTATACAGGTTTGATATGTATAGCATAATAGATTAAAAGTGCTGCGAATTTCCACATGCATAAACGTAATACACGACATATATACTCACAAAACTGATACTACCAACTAAGTCCTCGATGCTCGAATGTACGATGGCATAACTAGACCCCGTCGGGCGCAATAGTACTATACTAGTCATGGTGGGACGTCGCGAGTATAAGCCCTAGCACATATGCAACTAGCATCACGTATATCTATGCATAACAGTTATTCGCAAGTGATAATTCGATTGATTGAATATTTCGATTGATAAGTTCGATTGGTTAGAAACGTATGTTACACCCAAAATTCGATTAAAAAGGGGTCAAGTATACTCACAGTGCGTATTTAGCGAGATTACAATTTGATTGAGTCGGTTGTGAGTATGTCTGTAATGATCCTTGAAGAATAGAGTAAACGATATACGGTTAAGCAAGATTGCCTTGAAAAGTTACTCATTTGGTTGAATGGTCCTCATCCGTGCGGATTGACAGGTTATCCGTCCGGATGACAAGTCATCCGTCCGGATGGCATGTTATCCATGCGGATAACAGGTGATCCGTGCGGGTGATGTGTCATACGTGCGGATAGTATGTGCGGACAGTGGTGCGTGCGGGTGACATTTTTGTGCGTGCGGATGAGTGTGCGCGCGGATTGACATGTCATCCGTGCGGACTGACATGTCATCCGTGCGGACTGACATGTCATCCGTGCAGACATGTGTCATCCGTGCGGGCTGACACGTCATCCGTGCGGGCTGACACGTCATCCGTGCGGGCTGACACGTCATCCGTGCGGGCTGACATGTCTGTTTCGCACTCTAAACACTGTTTTCGAGTGTTTAACGGGAGGAATACGTTCGTTTTTACTAGGGTAGTGTAATTTCGCACTAACACTTGAAGTTCCGTCAATTCCGACTCATTCTAACGGCCGGGAATCACCCCGTTCCATCAGATCTGGCCGTTCGTGATGGTTCTTCATGGTTAACTCGAAATCGCATAGATTTAGGTGAGATTTGTCATTAAAACATGTGGAAACCACCCGGATCTGAGTCGTTTATAGTGAAATGAGACCCCAACTTGAAGTTCATAAGAACTCTTGGTGACATCACCTCAAAACGCCTCAAATCCGCAGATTTCACGGTTAGAATTTGAGTTTTGAAAGATAGAATGATGTAGAATCGAGTGTAGATTGTAGAAGTACAAGTTTTAGGTTGAAATCTTACCGGAATCGCGAGGAAATCGAGAGAAAAAGGGTCTTGGTGCGCGTTTGGTTGAATAGGAGCTGTCACATCACTGTTCAAGTGATGTGATATGGTATTTATAGGCCACAGAGGAGAAAGAAAAGGTTCTGGCCCGGATAGCCCATCCGTGCGGATGGCCCATCCGTCCGGATGGTCCATCTGTCCGGATAGCTATCCTGACGGGTTAGACTTCTCCGTTCTTGATCGTCATCGTGAACGTTATTTCGTGTAGTGCCACAAAGACTGACGGGGTACCGTTTACTCGTATTGTCATCATCTTCATGACGACTGGAGCTACAGCACTCACCCGAGGTTCCTTGTTAGCGTTAATTGTTTACGTTCGACACATCACGGCCACTGAGGAGGGTAGAATAGGTCCTCACTCAATGCCTCCGTGAGTGTTAGTGTGATAGTAGCGTAGTATAATGATGTAGTATTTCGAAAATTTGCGATTATCCTTCGAATAGCGATATATACGATATAGTTACATTATGATCCGAATCTCCGGTTCTAGGCGTAACGAGTATAACGAGTAGTAACAACGCACAAAAGTGCGGGTTGTTACAGTCTCCCCAACTTTAGGAAATTTCGTCCCGAAATTAATCCAATAGGTAGACTTCTAAGAATTGTAATCTCGCTAAATACGCACTGTGAGTATACTTGACCCCTTTTTAATCGAATTTTGGGTGTAACATACGTTTCTAACCAATCGAGCTTATCAATCGAAATATTCAATCAATCGAATTATCACTTGCGAATAACTGTTATGCATAGATATACGTGATGCTAGTTGCATATGTGTTAGGGCTTATACTCGCGACGTCCCACCACGACTAGTATAGTACTATTGCGCCCGACGGGGTCTAGTTATGCCATCGTACATTCGAGCATCGAGGACTTAGTTGGTAGTATCAGTTTTGTGAGTATATATGTCGTGTATTACGTTTATGCATGTGGAAATTCGCAGCACTTTTAATCTATTATGCTGTACATATCAAACCTGTATACTCGCCAATACTTTTGTATCGACAGACTATTTTAACGTATGTTGCAGGTTAGATCGCAGACTATATCAAATCAAGCTAGGAAGTCTAGAAACTCAACTAAAATCTAGGTTGTCGGATTTGTATTGTTCGAGAGGACAAGAAAACTATGATAACTTATGTGATTGTATTATTTGTTAGTATGGGATAATGAATGTATTAAATATTATCGCAATATAGTTGTTATGGATTCTCTTGAGCAATCTGATTCGCCTAGTGCCGCGCCCCGATGATTCCGCCATCGGTTGGGGTGTGACACCTTCCAAACCCTAACCTTCATCCTTCCTTCAAGACTCAAGGTCATGGCGTGGTGTTCGTGTTCATCATCCGGCGATCACATTCCTTCAATCATGAGCGGCTAGTCTCCTCGGTTTCACCCCGGTGTAGATTTTTGTAAGAATTGTAGGGTTTGTACATTTGTATTGGATTTGATTTTGTGACAAGTTGTTTAATATTTGAAACCTTTGATAATTGTCTTGCATTTGTTTCGAATTTGTAAATTGTCGAGTGATGATAAAATTTGACTTTGCGAAATGGTTATGTGCAATCATGCCTTATCTTAGGTTAGGATTTACATTGTAACGCTCCGCTTTTCGCAACTTTCCTAAATTAGAAAACTTATCTTGTAAATCTATTTTTGGAAGTCTTGTGTTCTTGTAATCGTCTTTTCATTGTAATCGTTGTAAAATCTGAGACTTGAATCATAATAAAATTTGTATTTCTTTACATTCATGTTATACACATTTCATACATGTTCTTACGTTCGAATCAATTAATCATGTGATACTTTAATCATACTTCGTGCAAAATACGTTAAACTTGCAAACACGTCATTATATGCTCAACTTATGCGAATCCGGTACTTAATCTCGACAAACATACTTGTTTATATTTGTTTTGTATGGGTTTTATGATTTAATTACATTACATACACTTATACATGATCCACCCCAAAAATATTTGATGATAAAAGGGGAGAGTAATAGATCTACTCACTTGTTGTGAAGAAACGATCGATGAGAATTATCGCACGAACTGGAAAAGTTGGAATCTAAAATAGTAACCGCAATCACCCTAAGTTATAATTAAACGAACATACAAAATATTAATATTAGGAAATTAGGTTCTCCTATTGGGGACTTAAATTATATATAAGAATTATTCAGCAAAATAATTAAATCAATATATATTTACATAAATATATTTCTAGAATTATTAATCATGACATTTATTAGCAATACCAATTTAGTAGGTTTTAATGTTTTGTAAATGTCCATATTTAGACAAGTTCAATAAAACCATCTAATAATTTTATATACCAGATTTAATGATTATCACATATTTTAATTTACAATAACAAATTTTATGAACAAAATTTATTTATTTAATTTAAAAATCAGTATAAAATATTTATAGAGTTTATTTGTGACAATCTTATATTTTTTTATTAATTAAAACATGTATAAATCCAAATTATATTCATAAATTCCAAAAAAAAAAACTAAGGACAAATTCTATAAAAATTCCCTAGTGTTTATATAATCTGAAATAATCAATAAAAATATTTATTGAACTTATTTAAGATTATCTTGTATTTTTATTTGATTTAACTAGTGATTAAAACATAAATAATTCACCAAAATTTCAATTGATATCTAAAAATTCCCAAAAATTACACACAATATACTAATATGATATATAACAATATCCTACTTTCAATTTCATAAAACGCAAGTCTAACCTAAAAGCCCCAAAACATATGAACAAAGAACCCTAATTTCAACTATAATTAAATTCGAATAATCTAGCCTTCTATCACTGAAATTGATAGAGGGCGTTGTAGAGAATGAAAAATAAATAATATTAGGCTTTGGAATCACTTGAAAATGTTAAGTATTGAAGGAGTATCGTCCGTTGAAGATACGAGCCCTAGAATCTTCTTCGGATTAATTCACGAGATATATAGTGGATGAAATGAAGAAATCCTAGTAGGGTTTTGCATGGTTTCATCATGAGAACAAAAAATATGAAAATGGTAAGCCAATTTTACGAATTGAACATAAACCTAAATGGTGTACAAGAAACTAATGTGGTGATGATAGTTTGATTAAATTCAAAGTTGTTACAGGATGATTAAGGGTCTCAAACATAAAACTCGAAGTTAACAACTGATTGGAATGATTAATTGGACTTAGTTATACATAAAAAAGCGAAGTTCAAATGATTGGATTAAGTTTTTTATGCTTTTTCGCGTTTTCAGCAAGGAAGGAAGGGGAAATGGAAGCAGGTCGCTTCTGCTTTACTTTAAATAAAAGGTGCGCTGGGTTCTTACACCAAAGATGGTGTAGACCTGCTGGTACGTGTGTTGTTTCCTAATGAGGAGACCCGAGTTCGAGTCTCACTCGGCAACTGATCCCCACTACCACTTGCCACCCATCACCACCCCTCCAACCGCTCTTTTCTACCAGCCACCTCTAGTGAAACATGTCGGAAAAAGGAAAAACCCAACCCCAAAATCGGTACCCAACCCAAATCGGAACCCACCATCCTCATCTTCAACCCTAAACCAACAACCACCATCGCCGGCCTACACCACCATGATCCAGCTATCTGAAACTAAATCATCAACCTTAGGCCTAGCCGTGCAAACCACCTGCAAATCCTAGCCAATTGACAAACAACCTGCAAATCGCTAACCCTAGCCGTCGTGCAAACCTAAACCTTAGTCTCCATGAACTTGAAACCAGATCTGAACTCGAAACCGCTGACACCTAGTGTTTCGACTACACCTAGTGGCGGCTAGGGTTTCCAATCACAGATCTTAGCGGAGATTTTTCAGATCTGCTTAGGCTGGTGGTGGCGGCGAATAGTGGTGGTGATGGATCTTGTTTCCGTCGACGGTGTGGGGTTGGCGGTGGTGTTTGGGTGGCAGCCCGTTCTGATGGCGGTGGTGGCGTCTTGTATAGTCATAAAAGTAGAGGTAGAGACTATAGAAAGAGATATGGATGAGAAAGAGGGAGAGATTTTGGGTGGTTCTGATTGGAAGGGAATGAGGTTGTGGTGGTGGTGGTGGCGATGATGGTGGTGGTGCGTGGTGGATGGTAGAGAGAAAGTATAGAGAAGGGGTTTTAATTATGTAGAGAGAAGTAGAGAGAGGGGTTTTATATATAAATAACTAGGTTAGAACCCCGTGTATTACACGGGTTAAGTAAATATAATTTTATATATTAAATAATAAAAAGTTATATCTTTATGAAACTCGCATATTGTACGGGTTAAATAAATGTAATTTTATATATCAAATAATAAAAAAGTTACATCTTTAAAAACCATGTGTATTACACAGATTAAATAAATGTAATTTTGTATACTAAATACTGAAAACGTCGTATCTTTAAAAAACCCGTGTATAATCGGGTTGAATAAATCTACCTTACATCCTTAAAACCCCGTATATTACTCGTGTTGAATAGATCTAAAAAAGAGTTATATCTTTAAAAACTATGTGTATTACACAGATTAAATAAATGAAATTTTGTATATTAAATACTAAAAACGTCGTATCTTTAAAAAACTCGTGTATAGTCAGGTTGGAAAATCTACCAAATAATAAAAATAAATTATATCCTTAAAAACCATGTGTATTACATGTGTTGAATAAATCTAATTTTACATAGCAAATGATAAAAAAGTTATATCTTAAAAAACTTCGTGTATTACACGGGTTATATAAATGTAACTTCGTATAGTAAATAATAAAAGTTAAATTTTTAAAAACCCCGCATTTTACACGAGTTGAATAAATATAATTTTGTATACCAAATAATAAAAAATTATACTTTTAATAAATTAGGATAACATTTAATATTAATTTATTATTTATATATTTAATATAAGATAAGTAGGAAAGAGAGGTATTTGTTTTAAAAATATATTAAATTAACAATTTAGATATTAGAATAATATTTTATTAAAGTATGATAAGATTTAATATTAATTTATTATTTATTTATTTAGTTAATATAAGATAAGTATATATATATGAAGATGCCTTCATTGAATGACACGTGTCTAAAACTTGATTTCTTTTATTATAGTAGATAGATTAAGTACTTATATATACAATTACTAAAATACTCCTACCCTTAATTAAAAGATTTAACTGAGTTAAGAGTCGGGGAGCTGATTGGAAAAAAAACATAGTTAACTATTGGAGCAAAATGACACTTTTTAAACCATTGGGGCAAAATCATTAAAACGACCAAACCACGGGAAGCAAAACGAAAATTAACTTTATAAAGAAAACAATTCGTACTTAAGTGACTTTATGTTATTGTGATTTATTTTAAATACTTTTTACAAATTACAAACGATAGTTAACTTTTAAACGAATTTAGTTTTGTATAAAAAAACATATTTTATAAAACCGAGTATTAATACCCAGACCCATACGCGGTTATACCCAAACCCGATTATACCTTACTCGGGTACATAGGGTAAAGTTTTTCTCTTTCGTGCACGTACCCAAACCCTATCTGATTTATCTCAATACCTGATTTTTCAATATCCAATCATACCCCAAACCAGGTGTTAAAAACACCCGATTTGTTCACCTGATTTGTGCACCTCTAGCTAGTGGCTTAGTAACACGCGTCTCCGGCCCAATTACTCCCTATGGCACATTCAAACAATTAGGGTAGTAGCCCCAAAAACCAAACAAAGAATCTGATTGCCATGAAACTTGATTGGCCCAATCAGTGACCTTTGGATCAGCGAAGAAAATGGACCTGGCTAAAGTCAAACATATGGAGACCACATATAATTAATTTGGAGCCCAAAAACAAATTGATTTTTGTCGAAAAAAAAAAATACATAGAAATAGAATGGTATGCTCTTTATCAAAAAGAAACAGTAATAATTACCTTTTCTTCTAAACGGCCCCTTATGATTTATGAACCAAACCTAATTTTATCAAACCCCGACTTGACCTGAACAAAATTGAACATTTTTTTGAATAGCCCAACCCAATCCCGGTATAACATGTAACCCAACCCGGTTATCAACTAGGGATGGACACGGTACCCGTTCAATACCGAACAGGTACCGGTACCGAAAAACGGGAAAAGTGGGTACCGGCACCGAATATACCGGTTCGGTACCGATACCGAAAAACGGGGAAAGTGGGTACCGGTACCGAATATACCTGGTATGGTTCGGTACCGATACCCGGTACCAAATGTTCATCCCTATTATCAACCTCTGCATATTTACAAAAGAGTTAAATGTCATTTTAGTCCCTGTAGTTTGTGTCATTTTGTTAGTTTAGTCCAAAGGTTTCATTTTTCTCCTGTGAGTCCAAAAAAGTTTCACCCATTTTAGTACACTGGGTTAGCTTCATCAATTTTTTCTGTTAACGAGGACAATTTGGTCATTTTATATGGTCGAATTGTCCTTCTAATTAACAAAATTACATATAAAATGACCGAATTGCCCTTCTCGTTAACAGAAAAAATAGATGAATTCAACCCAGTGGACTAAAATGGCAACGTTGAAACTTTTTTGGACTCACAAGCGAAAAATGAAACCTTTAGACTAAACTGACAAAATGACCCAAACCACATGAACTAAAATCACTCTTTACAAAATCTATTTTCTGGCACTAGCTCTCTCTCCTTTTTGGCGATTTTTTGCTCATCATGAATCCTTGGTTTTTCTTTGTGATCTGATGCATAACAGTCTGTGATTAGAATCTTGTTTGTGCAAAATTCTATAACGAACTCGTTAGCATTAGGGATCAATCCAAAATTAGGGTTTTTTTTCGTTTTTTTTTTTTTTTTCTCAAATCGCCGGCCTTGTTCTTCAATTCGAAACCTTGATTTATTAAGCTGGTTGCTATTGATTGCGGTTAACTGAGATTAACTTAGCTAGATTGATAACACTGGTTTAATCGATTAAAGGGTGTAGATTGAATATAGGGTTTTAAAAAGGATTAGGGTTTTCTATTTTCTTGATCGTTGGTTTTCTGGTTTCTTCGTTTGTTTGCGTGCATGGTTGTTCGGGTATTTGATTAATGGAGAGAGTTGATAATCCTGATGTGTCTGATCGTCCCAAAGTGAATGACGGAGAAGTGCATGATCGTGGGAAACCTCCTAATTCCAATAAGGGGTTTGCGAATAGGGTGTTGAATATTGATGGGAATACACGTCTTCCTCGTAGAGGTACTGTTCAGAATATGCAATCGGAACCGAAGAAAATCAATGTGATTGATGAACTAATAAAGATTACGGAGCCGGTGATGGTTGATAATCTGGATAAAGGGGTGGCGGCTACGGTTGAAGATGCTAATAAGGATGCGGATGTCAGTAAACCTAAGTCTTATGCAGATTATGTGAAAAACAATAATGTTCAAAAAGTGAATTTCAGGTCTCTTGCTTGTTAGGCTCAGCATGAGGATTGTGATATTGTTCTTCCTGTGGAATCTGTTCGGGTAGTTCAGGATAAATTAGCGAATACATTGTATGGATATTTTTTGGGAGATCGTATTGCGTATCCAGTCGGTGAATATTTTGTTAAAGTGAACTGGAAAAAGTTTGGATTGCAGAAGTCAATGATGAATGCAAATGGCTTTTTCTTTTTTAAGTTCGAAAACCATAAAGGAATGTTGGATGCTTTAGCGGCTGGCCCGTGGATTATTAGGTCACAACCGTTTTTTCTTCAAGAATGGACACCTAATACGAAATTAGAGAAAAGGGAAGTTAAGAAAGTTCAAGTTTGGGTTAAAGTTCATGAAGTTCCAATTGCTGCCTATACGGAAGACGGGCTTAGTATGATTGCTACGGCCATAGGTGAACCGAAGATGCTTGACTCATACACTACGTCTATGTGTGTGGACAATTGGGGTAGGAGTAGCTTTGCTCGGGCTCTGATTGAAGTGACAGCGGAAAAAGAGCTTAAAGAGAGAATAACTATGGCGATCCCCAACCTTAGTGGTGATGGATTTATGAAGGAAACGATGTATGTTGAATATGAATGGAATCCTTTAAGATGCTCAACATGTTGTGTGTTCGGTCACTCTAAGGACACTTGTCCTAAGAATCCGAAACCTGTTGTTCAGAAAGGTGGTAAGTTACCTGGTAATCAAGGTAAGTCTCAAACTAAAGCCAATCCTAAAGTTGATGATGATGGATATATGGAAGTGCAAAACAAGAAAATGGCCAGGAAAACGGGTATTAATATTCCTAAACCGAAACAAAAATTTGAGTATAGACCTATTTCCAATATACGAAAAGCTGATTTAAAACTTAAATCAGCTGGGCCGACTTTTCAATCCACGAACCCATTTAATGTTTTAAATTCGGTTGAAGCGGATGAAGGGCAAAGTAGTAAACAACCGAATGGGGATGGGTTTGAAGACTCCGATGATGAGGAGGTGACAGAAGTTTATAATGAAACGAATGATTTTCTGGTGGGTGATACTTACAAACCGAAAGACACTAAAGGGGCAAGCACTCCTCCTACTATTGTTACTGATGGTTAGTCTTGCTACATGGAATATTAGGGGGTTGAACCGCCCTCTTAAACAAAAGGAGGTTCGTCAAGTGGTGCAAGAGAATGGTGTTAGTTTTTGTGCGGTGCTGGAGTCTCATGTTGAGATTGGTAAACTTGATAAAGTGTGCAATTCAGTTTTTCACAATTGGGAATGGACGTCTAATGGAGGCCAATGTGAGAAAGGTACTCGTATCATTATTGGATGGAACCCGGATGTGTTTGATATAATGGTGTTAGCTCAAACGTCTCAAGTAATTCATGTGCAAATGATGTTTAAAAGTGACAAAAAGGTTATTTTTTGTTCGATTGTTTATGCATCAAATTTTTATATCACTAGAAGAGAGTTGTGGAACCATTTGGCTAGACATAAAACTCTGGTTGGGAATAAACCTTGGGTTATTATTGGGGATTTTAACTCCGCTTTGAAGTTAGAAGATAAATCTATGGGATCGTCATGTATATCTACTAGTATGCGGGAGTTTCAAGAATATGTTAATCAGATTCAAGTGGCGGATATTAAGAGTATAGGGTTCCATTACACGTGGACTCAAAAGCCGAAGAAAGGGGTTGGGTTATTAAAGAAGATCGATAGGGCCATGGGTAATATTCAGTTTGTCAGTGAATTTCCAGAAGCGGTGGCGATGTTTCAACCGTACCGAGTTTCTGACCATTGCCCGTGCATCCTTAGAATAAACAAGATGGTAAAGAAAAAACCTAGTTCATTCAAGTTCGCTAATTTCTTGGTCCACAAACCGGGTTTTTTGGATATTGTTAAGAATAATTGGGATCTTGCAATTATGGGTGTTCATCAGTTTCGGTTGGTTAAAAAGCTTCGTGCTTTAAAGTCCCCTCTTAGATCTCTTTTATTCATGCAAGGAAACCTTCATAAAAAAGTTGAAGAATTACGAGGAAAGCTAGATGCGATTCAAAAGGAAGTCGAGAGAGATCCGTTTAATGAAAATGCTAGACGTGAAGAAGTTGATGTTACTCGAGATTTTCAAGAAGCGTGCCTTGATGAGGAACGATTTTTAAAGCAAAAATCTAAGGTGGCTTGGTTAAGAGCGGGGGATGCTAATTCTAATTTTTTTCATTTGTCGCTTAAAACTAGAAATCATCGAACAAGATTTGAAGGTATTTCCGATAGTAATGGGATTTTTTTGTGAAGGAGAATCCGTTCCAGATGCGTTCGTCAAGCACTTTGAGACGTTTTTAGGTTGTGAAGGTGATATCTCTTTGAGTCTGTCGCCGGAAATATTTACGAATCGTCTGAGTCAGACTGTTGCTGATAGTATGGTTCGCCCTATTACAGTGGAGGAGATCAAAACGACTATGTTTGCTATTGGTAATGATAAAGCTCCAGGTCCGGATGGGTACACAGCGGCTTTTTTTAAGAGTTCTTGGGAGATTGTGGGTTCTGATGTCACGAATGCTGTTATGGATTTCTTTATTGCAGATCGGTTGCTTCAGGAGATAAATCATACACTTATTGTTCTTTTGCCTAAAATGACTACCCCTGCTACGGTAAAGGATTTTCGTCCTATTGCTTGTTGCAATGTTATATATAAGTGTATTAGCAAAATTGTGTCTGATCGTTTAAAGGTGGCCCTTAATGATATTGTTAGCATAAATCAATCAGCGTTTGTTCCTGGTAGGAAAATATCGGACAATATTCTTCTCACGCAGGAATTAATGCATAATTATCATAGAGATTATGGGCCTCCTAGGTGTGCGTTTAAGGTTGATATCCAAAAAGCCTATGATACGGTTGATTGGAAGTTTCTTGAAGAGGTGTTACTGGGTTTTGGGTTTAACCAGAGGATGATAAAGTGGATTATGCTTTGCGTTTCTACTCCGTCATATTCTATTTGTGTGAATGGTAGTGTTCATGGTTTCTTCAAGGGCAAACGGGGGCTCCGGCAAGGGGATCCTATTTCTCCTTATCTTTTCACATTGGTTATGGAAGTCTTGACGTGTAAGTTACAACAAGCCTCTTCGATTGATTCGTCTTTCAGATTTCATAACAAGTGTCAACGTCAACGCATTATCAACCTGTGCTTTGCGGATGATTTGTTTTTATTTGCTAGAGGTGATGTGAAATCGGCTACATGTATTATGAATGCGCTTTCTCAATTCTCTCGTATGTCCGGGTTGATTCCGAATGTTCAAAAGAGTACCAGTTTCTTTTGTAATGTTCCTCAACATGTCAAAGGGGCTATTTTAGGGATTATTCCTTTTGTGGAAGGGGAGTTGCCAGTCAGGTATTTGGGAGTTCCTTTGATCTCGTCTAGGCTCCTTTACAAAGATTGTAGTGTTTTGATTGAAAGATTGGAGAATCGCATTTCAAGTTGGAAGAATCGGCTATTGTCCTTTGCGGGTAGAGTTCAGCTGATTTTATCTGTTTTATCCTCAATGCATATCTTCTGGGCTTCTGTCTTAATTCTTCCAGCTAGAGTTATCAAGGAGTTAGAAAACAGAATGAGGAATTTTTTGTGGTCTCAAGATGGTTCATTTCAGAGAGGGAAAACTAAGGTTTCATGGAGTTCTATATGTAAGCCGAAATATGAAGGAGGCCTTGGGTTGCGAAGAATTCAAGATGTTAATAAAGCTCTTATGGCCTCGCATGTATGGAGCATTATTACCAGGAGGGATTCTCTTTGGGTTCAATGGATATACTCGAACCGATTAAGGAATACTAATTTTTGGGCGTGTAAAATTCCTTCGGTGTGTTGCTGGAGTTGGAGGAAAATCCTCCAGTTACAGCCGGTTATTAGAAATCATGTTTGGTCTAAGATTGGTGATGGTGGGATGACATCCGCATGGTTCGATCGTTGGTGTGAGTGCGGTCCGTTGGCCAGCTTCATATCTCCTCGGATTATTTATGAAGCTGGTTTTTCTCTTCATGATTCGGTTAAAGATGTTTGGGCGAATGGATCTTGGAAGTGGCCTACGGCTTGGCGAGATTTGTTCCCTGTTTTGATTCAGATTGATAACGTGCAAATTAATCCGAATAGTAGAGATAGATTCCTTTGGAAAGATGGTGATAAACTGAATGATTATTCGTCTTCGGGTGTGTGGCAATCTATCAGATCTAGGGAGACGGAAGTTGACTGGGTGAATGTGGTATGGTTCTCTCAATGTATTCCTCGGCATGCATTCCTTATGTGGCTTATCATGCGTAGGAAGCTTTTGACTCAAGATAAGATTTTACAGTGGGATATGAATAGGAGAAAAAACATGAATATGATGTGTTGCTTACTGTGCTTCGAGAATAATGACTCACATGATCATCTGTTTTTCGAATGTAAATTCTCGGCTCAGATTTGGTGTTCGGTAAGGGATAAGGTGAATATGGGTACGGTTGATCCTAAGTGGCTAGACATCATGAATTGGCTTTTAGCTAGAGGGGCTTCTAAATCGGCTTATAACATTTCAAGTCGTCTTATAGTAGCAGCTACAGCTTATTTCATTTGGCAGGAGCGGAATGCTCGTCTGTTTAAAAATCAGACAAGACCTCCAGAAGTAATTATCTCTTTGATTCTTCAGACTGTTAGATATAAACTTATGGGAGCTAAATACAAGAGTTCGGATAAAGTGAGACGCTTTCTAGAGATGTGGGAGATTCATGAAAACTCGATGCTTGACGATGGTGGCTAGTGTCTTCTGATTTGTTTTTTAACTTGTTTTTCTAGATTATTGTCTAGTGGGTGTTGGTTTGTGAGTTAGTGTTTCGTTTTTCTTGTTTACTTTCATGGGGGGATGTCCCATGTTAGAACTAGTATGGGTTTTCCATACTACTTGTGTTTATGTTTTGTGAATATATAGAATCACCGGGGTAACCCTTTACCCAAAAAAATCTATTTTCTGGCTAACAGTAACATAAAGATGGAAATCTAGGAAAAAAACACAACATGAGCATAATTAATCTTGTTATGTCAACCCCACATGAATTCTTGAGAAAATTAAGTCTTGAATGGTACATTTTGATTTTCCCCCAAATTATGAACCCATAAACTATAAAGTGACTTGAAACATACTATCCATTGAATAAAAATGCTTTGGGACATAGTACAGATTTTTAGTCCAAGAAACCCACTAATCTACAGGTGGAAATGGAAGATACGTGAGACCTTATTGTCCTCCAACCAAATCATACATTTTTTGTACCAGATATTTCTTTTAAATCATCAAAACAAACACCAGAAAATGTTACTAATAACAACACAAACAGCATTCATTACATAGATCTCTTCATCTTCTCAATCCTTGTACTTCATGTCGGCCAACGAGAACCCTGGCATGTCAAACAAACCAGAAAACTTCTCGACATCAGCCTTGAGTTGTTCGATCTCCTTGTTGTTCACCAAACCCTTGTTGAAATCCTTCAATAATTTCCCGAACTCCTTCTGGATGCTTAAAGTGATTTGAATTGCACGGTGAAGAAACTCCCCAATTTGCTCAAAATCCTTCTCAACTAAACCCCTTGAGGTCATTGCAGGTGTACCTAACCAAACACCATTTAAATTCATTCAAAAAAACATAATCTACAAAACCCGAAAAATAAATAAAATCGGGTAAAAAAAACTTAAAATCATACCAATACGAACACCTCCTGGGGCCAAAGCACTGCTGTCACCAAACACAGCATTCTTGTTGACGGTGATGTTTGCAAGATCGCAAAGCTTCTCCACCTTGTTCCCTGCAAAACCAGACCCAAATATGTGAGAATCGATAGTACGGGTGTAAATGAACCAGACTGCTTGTGGAATACTCGAGATTGACTCGATAGAAGATTGAATCAAGCAGAGCTTAAACGAGCTCGAGCCTAAAAATAAGCTCGTTTGATAAACGATCCCAAACACAGGCTTCACTTATCGAGCTCGAGTAGGCTCGTGATCTTAGACGAGCCCATTATTTATATAATTTTTAATTTGCATACATTGATTGGTTACTTGCTTTCTTTTAAGTTTTTTTTCAAGTCCACCTCTTATACTATTAATACTATACATTTTTAACTAATCTAATTTTTATTTAATTTGATTCTCTAATGACTTGCGTTCGTTAAATTTAATAAAAAACTTACACAATTGTGTTTGATTTCCGATATAAATAATGTTGAAAATGGAGTTGTCCTCAAAATACAGAACCTTTTTAGTAGCATAGACTATACGAGTGCCAATAATGCGAACCGAACACTATTGGTACTGGTATTATGGGACCGATACATGTATTCGTTTTATGGATTTTGATAGATGTAAATTACGTGTTGATATCATTTTGGGCATATCACGATTTTATTTTTTAGGTTCTCTTTTTGTTGCAATAACGGGTACCGGTACCATAATGACCCAAACCGATACTGATTGAATTCCCGTGGCAAAGCAGAGAATCTCATTAGTTAATAATATATTTATATATAAAATTATGATAAAGATAATTGAATTGTATTATATTATTTTATATAAAAATATTATGATTATATAAAAAATTGTAAATATAGGATGAGCCGTGAGTCCTTACCGGTCAAACCAAGAGGACGAAGATCCCACAAAACAAGATGGTTTTCAGTTCCACCGGTCACAAGCTTGTAGTCTTTGCTCATCAAGTAGTTTCCAAGTGCAACAGCATTGGCTCTAACTTGCTTAGCATATGCCTTGAATCCAGGCGACATGGCTTGTTTCAAAGCAACCGCTAGAGCACCAATCTGGTGGTTGTGCGGCCCACCTTGCAGAGCCGGGAACACAGCAAAATTGATCTTGTCTTCAAAGTCATAAACAGCATCTTCTGGCTGACCCTTCTTTGGTGGTTTCGGACCTTTGCGGTAGAAGATCATACCAGCTCTCGGTCCCCTGAGACTCTTGTGGGTGGTGGTAGTGACCACGTCACAGTACTCGAACGGATCTGCAGCTTCCTATCAAACCTCAAAGAAACTATTATCAAGATAACCGGTCCAAACGCAAACGAAATGCACAAAAGTAAATCTATTCAGATCAGAGAAGCAACTATGCAAACCTGTGCAGCAACAAGGCCACTGATATGAGCCATATCACACAACATGAGGGCCCCACATTTATCAGCAATGCCCCTGATCCTCTTGTAATCCCAATCTCTCGGGTACGCACTCCCCCCACAAATAATCAACTTGGGTCTAAAGTCCAAGGCCTTCTCCTCCATCTTCTCGTAATCGATATATCCCGTAGTCGAATTCACTTTATACGGCAAACTCTCAAAGTAAATCGAGGTAGCTGATATCTTCTTCCCACCGGAAGTGTAATATCCATGCGTCAAATGCCCACCTGACCAACAAACTTCTTTAGCTCATGTACTAAATGGCAGCTCTAACCCGAACCCAATCGAATAGTTTGATCTGATTTTTTTTTTTTATTTTTAATACTCTAAATTTACATTTTTTACAGAAAACATAGACAGGTGTATATAAAACATTTATATTAGGCAAGCACGGGTGCCAATTGCTAAACGGGTCCTGTTTGCGGGTTAGCAGGTGGCAGGTCTAACCCAGCACGAACCTGGAAATGATCACAAACACGACATGACTCGAACCCAAAAATTGTGTTGGGACATTTGAACCCAAACATGACCCGATTGACCTGATTAATCTTTTTATAACTTTTTAAGCATATTAATACTCTAAATTTATTTTCTAAAAAAAATATACATATGGAACTTTTAATTATAAAATATATAGGCCAATTTCCATTTTTATGTTTTAGATTTAGGCATAAAAATATAAAGTACCAAACCAACAAATTTAATTTATGACCCATTTAGCTAAATGGATCAAGTGTCCAACCTAAAACTAACCCGAACCCATTTAAAGTAAACAATAACCCGCACCAACCCGACCCAAACTAATCCAAACCCAATTACAGTAAAGTAAAACCGGCGAATTAAATGTACCTGATGGCAAATCAAGGCCCATGATCCGATCATGGGGCTCTAAGAGGGCTGTATAGGCAGCAAAATTGGCAGGAGATCCAGAATAGGGCTGGACATTAACACCCCATTTGGTGGGATCTAGACGGTAAGCCTGTAAGGCGCGAGAACGGCAGAGGTTTTCGATCTGGTCGATGTACTCGTTGCCACCGTAGTAACGGTTGCCAGGCATGCCCTCGGAGTATTTGTTGGTTAAGGGGGATCCCAAAGCTTGGATGACTGCAAATGAGGTGAAGTTTTCGGATGCAATCAGTTCGATCCCGCGGGATTGTCGGCGTTTTTCATGTTCAATTAGGTCGAAGATCTCTGGGTCGGCGGCGTCTAAGGGGGTGTTGCCCCAAACGTTCACCGGATCCATGGTGGTCTAGAGAGAGTAGAGTATAGAGAGAGGAGAAGTTGTTGGGGCCTGGGGGTGGTTCGAGGGGCTTGGGAGTGTGAGGTGGGGATTTATAGGCGAGTGGATGTTTGGGAAGTTGTAGATTTAGTCCTTGAAGTTTCTGTGTTTTTTTGTTTATGGTTTTTGGCTTTTGGTTTTGGTGGTAGAGAATGATATATGTTGTTAGAGGAAATTATTACTTTTGTCTTTTTGGTTTGATAACTCTTTCGATCCATAGTTTGAATTTTATCAAGACAATATTTCGATTAGAGTTGGACAACTAACACGGTTAAGATTATTACGTTAACTTGTTGTGAAAAGACAAAAATGCCATTTTTATCTTCCCTACCTAACCTAGCCTGATCCTTTTCTACCGCCAAACACAACCGCCACCACACTGGTGAATATATGCCAATTTTAGAATCAAAAGTATCTTTTGTTACACCTAAAGATCAACACTATGAAATTCACGTCATTGTGTGGCAGATTGCAAATTGAAAATAAAGGTAGAAGAATTGACAATCTTTTTTTCTGAAAACTTGTCGTCTCTTAAATCTGCCTCGTCGTTGCTGCCCTCATATCAAAACTTTCCACCATCGCAACTCCATATCAGAACCAGCATCCTTGTCACCGCTTATATCCACCGAGTAGAGTCAGTTTACTGCTCGCCTGTTATTGCAAACTGAAGCACCACCGCAATTATAGCCAAAGGTGGGTGATCCATGACTATTGTGACTTTTCGGGGTCACCAAAACGGCTTTTCGCCGCCGACAGAGGCATGTCACATGTGTTGTCTATGATGTAAAATAGTTTGACATGACATATATGTCAATTTCCTCTCGAATTACCATTATAAAAATCAATCAGCCCATACCCATCGTTGCATTATCTATCTCCTTCCTCTCTTTCATTTATGTTACATACATCCAAATCATAAATATAGTCAAGATCCTTTTTAAGTGTTGGATTTCAAAAGTCATGTAATGTCAAAATAATAGACTTCGACCCCATAATCGTCATGTCACATGTGGATTCTATCCGAATCAGCGAAAAAGCGAAGATGGTTGATGAAGAAGGTTTGAAGGCAATGAAGGGGTGTGTGTATTTATTTAAATTTTTAACTTTGTTGACCATTAAAAAGGGTAAAATACTTTTCCACACCAAAATTTTCTTTAATTTTTTAAATAGATGAAACTGATTTGGTTGACCAACGAATTTGTTGACTCGAACCCATCCATTTAGCTAAATGCATTAGCGGTTTAAGCATAAACCTTCTAAAACTAAACTTAAAGTTATGTTAGCTTTGTGGCGTGCTGGGATGAAAATCATCCAAATAATCACAAGTCAATTCAAAAGAGGGTTGCAGTGTAGTTTGTTGCTCCCGTATCTGGTTGTAATTCTTTGTCCCATACTCGGTCCATTACAAGTCGGTATTTGTCGGGTAATTGGTCATCTGGTATAGGGTATACCCGTTAATTTGTTAAAAATACCATTGCAACTCCTACGTGTATTTTGTACTCCAATGTTTATATAATTCACTATTTTAATAACTACAACAAAGGATGATATAACCAATAACATATCATATTAAAATGCATATTTGAACACATATATCTACATAATTAACTAATTGAGGTACTACCACTTTGGAACACATAATGCCAGTTTATGTATTTTGCATTTAATCAAACACCGACATGAAAAATAGCAGCATTAATCAAGGCCCAAGTAATTTCCCTAACAACTTGAAATGTATTTAGAAAATCCTAAAACTAAAACACATTTTCAATCTGCATAGAAACAACATAACTAAACATAAAATCTTGTATGTATATGTTAAAGTTTTGAAGACAAACAATAGAACAAAATCTATGAATGATGAATAAGTGTATGTACTAAATTGTATACAAATGGAAGATTAAACTTAAATTAATAAACTTTTTGGGTATTATTCAGGTAAACAGGTCGGGTATCGGGCGGGTATCACTAAATCTCATACCCGTACCCGTACCCGATTTTTTTTTATATTTTTAATCTCATACCCGGCCCATACCTGTCGGGCTTCAGGTATGCCCAGCCTATATGTTTCGGATTTCAGGTATACCCGTCAGGCTCAGGTTTTTTTTGCCATCCCTAATTGTACATTTACCTGCCGTTTGTTTGTAATTTGCTGTTTTGGCATTTCTTCTAAATTTAACATGACGAAACATTATTAGTTAATACTTAATAGTTTGTTTAAAAAATTAAATTAGCAGTTTAACTTTTTTCTGTTATTTTATCTCATTAATTCTTATTTCTTTGATTTTGTGGGTCTAAATTACCCAACGTGACGGAGTTGATTTAGGTTTATCTGTTTCATGTGTAGCCAGACAGCTCGTGAATATGAATGGGACTTGCTGATGTCATTTTTTAAGTTGGTGGATGGGTTGGTGAAAAGGGCACAAAGGTCTTTTTAGCTTACAGTCTTTTTTGTTGCTGCTCGTTTCCTCAACCAATAGGATGTGATGTAAATAAGGTCAGTATTTTGCTTTCATTGGAACATATAATATTTAGCCTGGATGTATATATGTTTTAAGAAAGCCATTGTAAGCATTTCCATTCTAAGAATGTGTGCTTGGGTTAGGGGCGTGGATAGCCAAGTAACACTGTTTTAGTCACATTAGGCCAGTGTGGGTAGCGGTGTTTCCTTGTTAGCGTGGCTATGAAGTCTGACATGGGGCGGGTTGGGGAGATGATATGGATGGCTGAGATTGGCTGAGTTCATGTGACTGTTAGGCTAGCCGTTAGCCAACGGCTATTTTATATAAAAAAATCTTTAACTTTTATTCTATACAAATCAACCAATTCTTACTAAATTTTACTATCCAAATATTCAAAAACCACCTCCCATCACCCAAAAAAATATATACAATCAATTCTTCAAGTTCAAGTGATTCGTCATCCTCATCGAACGACGGGGCGAAAATATTATTATCAACAGTGGCGACGGTCCTGAAAGCTATCGTTGAAGATTCAGAAGAAGGGCCTTCCCAAGCCCAACCCGAACCAACGTATGATGAAGGAATATTTAGGCGTCGTTTAAAAAAAATATTTTTAAGAATATCAAAGGATTTAGAGGATAATTACGATTTTTTTCCGACAAAGACCCGATGCACGTGGTAATTTAGGATTTACCACGTGGCAAAAGGTTACGGCCGCCCTAAGACAATTGGCTTACGAGAATAGTTCCGACATAATGGACGAGTATTTAAAAATGTCGGGACGGGTGGCTAGGGAAAGTCTTCACAATTTTTGTACGTATATCATTGAACTATATATAAAAACGTACTTGAGAAAACCAACGTTTGGTGATATGCAACAAATTATGGAACATCATGCTGAATATCATGGTCTCCCCGAGATGATAGGTAGTTTAGACTGTATGAAATGGGAGTGGGAACTTTGTCCAACTGCATGACAAGGCTCTCACACAAACGGATATTATGGAATGCTGGCTTTGATGCTTGAAGTTGTTGCATCACAAGATCTTTGGATATCGAATGCATTCTTTGGTATGTCATGTTCACATAACGATGTAAACATTATTTATCACTCGCCCCTTTTAAATGATCTGATAAATGGTGTTGGACCTAAAGGAACAATTTTTTTTTTTTTTGTAAATGATGTTGAATACATGCATTGTTACTATCTTGTTGATTTAATTTACCCTGAGTGGGTTGTTTTTGTGAAATCTTTTTTAAGAGATGAAACCCTAGATCCTAAAAGAGTAAAGTTTAACAAAGTTCAAATGACAGCGTCATTCTATGTATGAAAAGATAAAAAAAGATCAAACAAAGTAAATCTTTTTCAAGCATGCCTTGTCGATTGTATGAAAAAGATCAAATAAGAAACGTGATGTACGCGTGCATCATTCTACACAACATGATTTTAGAGGATGAAGCTTGGGCAATAGTTGAATATTATCCCGAGGAGACCCAATCAAATAACGAAGACATTAGTGACGAACAGAGAACACAAAACCAAAATCTAATCGATTCACGACAAATAAATGCAAAACTTCGAGCTGATTTGGTACAACATGTTTCAACACTTCCTAGATTTGAAAACATTAAAGACAAAGATGAAATGATTGATTTTTTTTGGGATGTAATGTATTTTTTGTTGTATTTATTTAATATTAATTAAATAGGTGTTTTTAAAATTAATATATTAAATTCTATGATTAAAATAAAAAAAAGGAAAAAAAAAATAGGTGCCAAATAACACCCCGCGCTGCCTAGCCACGCCCCCTCCACACCCCACTATTTTGGGTGTGGACTGATAGAGCATAAGTGCCACATGTCAACCCATGCCCCCAACCCAAGCCCCCACAAACCCCACAAACTAACTTCTAACTTTTTTTAGATGAAAACATTATGTTAGTTAAAATCATAAAATTTTGTAAAATTATAATGAAACATATATGTTTTGTAGCCTTTTGCCTTTAACGAAAACATAACTTTTGAATCATGTGAAACCAATGATGAGGGGCGGACCCCCTCTTTGGCCAAAGTGGGCGGCTGCACCTCTTGAAAATAAGAATTAATGTATATTTTAAGCAAAAAACATGATCGCACCGTTTGAAAATATGGTTGAACAACTCATCCGTAACCCCAACAAATAATTCCTTGGTCCGCCACTGCCAATGATCTGGTTACATGCAAGACAACTATGATCAATGTCAGAGCAAATTTTTTCTTTTAATAGGGTTAAAAAAAATTTGGTCTACGTTTGTTTATGTCAGTGCACTTATGTCTAATGTATGCGTCTTTGTATGTATGTATGTATGTATGTATGTATGTATGTATGTATGTATGTATGTATAGGTAGTAGTTCGTATGTTATTGTTGAGTTAGATCCCATACAAATCTAATCTTATTTAAAAAAGTAAGGACAGATCTGGAACGTTGATTAATTAAATTAAGAGGATTAAGATTGATTACACATCAATACTAACAATAATTATACTATTTAATGAGATTCAATGGCGTTTTAGTCATTTTCTCATTTTGTATTAACTACTAATTCCACCCGGTTTTTTACACTAAAATAACTTTTATATAATTTAGTATTTTATTAAAAAACAATACCATAAAATCCGCATTTTTAATCTTTAATATGAATATAAAATTGATATACATAAAAATGATTTTTTTAAAAAACTTGCAAAATAGTGTTTTATAACTGTGCTAATAAGTATAACCAGCACATATATAAGCAACACATGAATTTCTTTAATCAGCACATACATGTATAATTATAACCAGCACATATGTACACGAGTATAACCAACACATAATTTATACAAGCAACACATGAATTTTATAACTAGCACATACGTGTATAATCATAACCAGCACATAGACAAGCAACACATGAATTTGTAAACTACTTCCATAATTTTAGAAATTTTTAGAAACCTACTTTAAAATAAAATACAAATATGTCATTTATATAACCAACACATAGACAAGCAACACATGAATTTGTAAACTACTTCCATAATTTTAGAAATTTTTAGAAACCAACTTTAAAATAAAATACAAAAATGCCATTTATACATGAATTAGAGGGATGACACGTGACATGTTGTGAATGGTTCTTACTGTTTTTCACAAAATGAAGCTTCTATATGATCCTAACACTGTTATTGTATAGGTTTGAGTTTGGAAATCAATGTAAAATGGGGACTCATACGTGCGCAGGAGTCCTACTCACGTATGAGTAACTCCCAACGCAGGAGTCCTACTGTCACACTGAAGTGTGCAAAATGCAACATATAAATTACATCAAATGAGGCATAAAACTAACCCTTTTTAGTACTAATGTTGGAAAAAGTGTGTTTTTGTCTTCCTTTTGTATTTTCAGGGATAAATGAGCTTAAATGAATAAAAGAAGCAAAAATGCAGCCAAATCTAACAATAATACAAGAAAAGGAATAAACGTGGCATGCCCGACCCCTCGACAGCATCTTCCTAAGCAAAAACAAGAAAACAGAAGGCTGAACACGCCCCGTGCTCATTGAGCACGGGGGCGTGCCCAAGTGTCTGCATAAAAGGCAAAGTTGTAGAAGCTTCTATCTCCCAACACGAGGGCATGCCCAGCGGACACGGGGCCGTGTTCAACGCTAAGATTCGCAGAATCCAAGCAAATCTTGATAGTACAGATACGCTTCTGCACACGGGGCCGTGCCCAGTAGACACGGTGGCGTGGTCAACTAATGTAGACAAACTGCATTTAATGAAGAAAGAGAAGATGGATGGACACGGGGTCGTGCCCAATGGGCACGGGGCCGTGTCCGGGCTTCTGTGCAGGCTATAAATAGAGGTGCTAATGCAGACAAACTGCATTTAATGAAGAAAGAGAAGATGGATGGACACGGGGTCGTGCTCACTTGCAAATCATCCCTTGGCAAACCACCTATCTCACACTTCACCAACCCACCACCACCATCACAACCCACATCCACCACCATCATCCATCATAGAGTGTGTGTAATAGTCTCGGGATCCAAGATTGATAGTAAGAGTTCTTGACAATCAAAGGCCATGTTTGTCTAAGTCTCTTACATCACTTGGTGAAGACAAGCATTTAGTGTAATACTTTTTATTTTTAATCTTTTCGCACTTTTTATTTGGTTATGTATTAATGATTTTAATAACTAGTTTCTTATGTTGAAGGTGAAACTTCCTTATCATTTGTCCGTGGTGTATTGGCGTTATTTTACTGTCTATATAAAATAAAAGATTTACACCATTCATATCTCCACGGTCTATATGGAGATATGTTGGCTACCTGGTCGGGGGTTAAGGGAATGGTTTGGTAAGCGTCTTGCCTTGTTCAGTGTAGAGATCCTGCAAGGACCTGGGTCAAGATTAGTAGGACCTCCTTCAATACCCACTGGTATTGGATGGCGGGGGTTCGAATTTCTTGATCCCCTCCTATGTAAACTACTATTAAAACATTAACATGGCTACTTAGGATTGTATCCCTGCTGACTCAAACTACTTAGCCGAGGGTAACATCACCTTCAAAAGAGGGGCCTACCACATTACGCATTAATAACTTAATTAATTATCTTTCAATAATCCAACCCTTTAGGATTGTATCATTGCTGACTCAAACTACTGGGTTGAGGGTAACGTCACCTTCAAAAGAGGGGCCTACTACTATAACTAAGATAATCTCTTAAAAAGTGTAAAAATGCGGAAATAATCAAAGGTTACACTAAAGGCGAGTCGGATCCAAGTGATTCATCTTGTCTATCTGTTTTATTTTTATTTTTCATCATTTTTAGTTTTTATTTTCATGTTTAAACCTTTTTCTAAAATTTTGATTTGATTAGACGTTGAGGATAAACCGGTACTAAAAGCTCTTGTGTCCTTGGACGACCTCGGTATCTTACCAACGCTATACTATGCTCACGATGGGTGCACTTGCCCATATTTGTGTTTAGTGTTAGTAAAATATCGTGTTTTATAAAGTTAAAACTTGACTAAAGTGTAAAAAGGGCTACAAATTAAAAATATACATAAAATTATATCACACTCGACACGCATCAATGGCGACAACGCTGGTTTGACTGCTCGCTTTAAGCAGCTAAGCATAATCTATCCAGGTCAAGTTACTACTCCCGAAATCACCATCAAGAAGTATATACGTGCTCTTCCGGATTGCGTGGCTGATTTCGTTCAAGCTGCAAAGACGACAACGATTGAGGAAACCTTCTTACTCACTGATGAGATAAACGACAAGCGAGTCAAGGCTGGTTACTGGGATAAAGCCTCCAAGAATCTGCACCAAGTTACCGCTGCTCCAACCGCTGAAACCGCCGCCGCTCCGCAATCATCAAAGTCCTCCCGTCGCAAGAGAAAGAACAACAACAACAACAACAGTAGCAAAAGTTGCGCTGTCACAGCTGCCGCTCCTCTTCAAGCTATACCCACTCAAACGCAGCCTCAACACCGTCAAGTAGCGGCACCGGTCACTCATGCACCGCCGGCTAAGCGTGCATACACTGGTCCTCACCCGGCTTGCCCTACTTATACTTATCATCATCCAGTGGGAATCGCTTGCAGATACTGTGTGCACAGCAACATGTACGACCATTTTACCGCTAACTGTCGTATAGGTCCACATCAAGCCCCAACTCCAGCTCAAAGTCAAGCTCCTGCTCAACAAGCTCTACTTCCTGCTCCTCAAGGCCAACAAGCGGCTCCTGCACCCGCGGTCCATGCTAGAGCTTGCTTTGCATGTGGTGATCCCAACCATTTCGCAAACATGTGCCTGAATCGAGTGGAGAAGCAAGAGCCACAACAGTAGCAGCCCCAGCAACAGCAACAACAGCAGCAGGAGCCAGCAGCCCACGGACGTACTTTCAACATCAATGTCCGCCAAGCTTAAGCAGATAACAATGTGGTCAATGGTACGTTCCTTGTGAATGGTATATATGCCTCGTGTTTATTTGATACTGGAGCCGATAACTGTTTTATGTCGTTAGAATTTGAAAAGCTCCTTAATCGTAAGCGCGCTCATCTCCCCTCGACGTTCAATGTTGAAGTTGCCACTGGAAGAACCGTCGCTATCAATTCTGTTCTTCGTGATTGTACTTTCGAACTCAACAATCACATCTTTCCCATCGACCTTATTCTGATGCAGCTCGATAGTTTCGATATCATAGTAGGCATGGATTTTCTTCGTGAAAATCGTGCTGAAGTTGTTTGCTTCGATAAGATGATTCGCTTCTCGCTCGCTAATGGTGATCAACTGTGTGTCTATGGTGAAGTTGTTTCGAAGAAACTCCAACTCATGTCGTGTGTCCAGGCTAGCAAGTATCTCCACAAGGAATACCAAGCTTACTTGACACACATTGTAGTATCGGAGAAAAAGGAAGTTAAGGCAATCAATAAGGTGCCCGTGGTTCGTGATTTTCCAAATGTCTTTCCTGATGATCTACCTGGTTTACCCCTGAGTCGTGATATTGATTTTCGTATTGAACTCATTCTTGGAGCCAACCCTTGTGACAACTCGTATTTCAGAACCTATCTTTGTGCTTATTGTAACGTATGTGGATCCTATGTGATTATGTGAACCTTAATGATTAATGAAATGTTATGTTTAATGTTGTGTTATGTGCATGTATGTATGTATTAGGATCACACAAAACGAACCGATCGCACAACATAAACCGATCGCACAAGTCCGTTCGGGCCACATGCTTGTACTCGAACCATAAGGGCAGCCCATGAAGGGTTCGGCCCACTCCATCAACTCGCATAACACATTGGGTGTTAGTATAAATCCCACACTTCACCAAATCACACAAAGTTTAGCAAACCCTAAATCTTTCTCATTCTCTCTCTCAAACTCGACGGCAAACACCCATCTCCATCGAAGACTCTCTATTCGGATCACTTCTCATTCCATTCTTTAATCGGTTAGTGTCTCATGATTTGTGTTTTGTAAATGAAGTTATGATTCCATGATTTGATTAAATGGTTAGGGTTGTATGTATGATGAACAATGATGCTTATGTGTTAATGTTTATGCGAATCGGATGTCATATTATGAATCTAAGAATCGATTGGATGCAAGTAATCGGCTGTTATGTATTCATGTTCGAATGATTGTTAGATGGGGTGATTATGTTAGTATGCATGCTAGAGATCGAAATCGTGAATCATGTTAGTATGCCTAAGTGTTAGGATTGTTGCTTGAGTTTTGTTCATGCTTGAACAGATTAGGGTTCATATGGACCAATTGATAAAACCTTTGTTTGATCGATAATGGTTGGTTGTAGAAACTGTTAGCATTGATTGATTGAATGAAAATTTGGAAACTGTTTGAATGATTGTAACCGATTGCATGATTTAAGGAAACTTGCAACTAATCACACAAGACCCCTAGTCGCACAAGAGCTGAACGCACAAGCTCTTGGATCGCACAAGATCAGATCACACAAGATCTGATCTAATCGCACAAGTGAAATCGCACAAGTGCAATCGCACAAGTGCAATCACACAAGTTGGGTACAACACATATAGCACATAGTACAGTTTTATTATGCATGATCGCACAAGGCTTGGGCCATACACGAACCACTTGGACTCTTATACAGTTGGGCCTCAAAGCCCAATCTCGATCACACAAGCTATCCGGATCGCACACGTCCATCCGGACCGCACAAGACCAATGCATGTTATTAATTTGGGCCGTGTATCTACGTTTGGGCTTTTGACTGTTTGGGCCGGGCTTATGTTGGATCGCACAACATGCTGTGGATCGTACAAGGTTGTGTTGATCGCACAACATGTTGGGCCGAGTTATGTTTGGGCTTCATGTGTATGCTAAACCGTTATCGATTAAAATGTTCTATGTGTATGCCATGTATGCCATGATCGTTATGTGCTAGTAACCTGTTAGTTTTGTGTAAGCTTATGTGCACTACTTGAACCTAGACCTGACTTGTATGGTAACCATGTTAGGACGTGGTTGACCACTAGCAGCTCAATCGACCTTTACTTATCTGCCGAGCAAATCTAAGGTGAGTTCACACTTTCTACAAAGCATGGGATTCCCAGGGGTTGGGAATGGGTTAAGGAATATGGATTCCTCGTCCTTCTTGGGTAGGACAGTACGGGTTCAGGAATATAATTCCTCGTCCTCATGGACAGTTAAATTTCACTACACCCAAAACTCTATCACGAAGTCCCTCCTTTTTATATCGACTTAATCGCCGGGCCAATGGCGAGCGGGTCATTAGTTAGATAGCGCTATTTAGGTTTGACAAGCCTCACACCGTGCCGCAGAGGACGGGCGTGAACTAATGGATCTGGGCACGTCAATGATGATAGACATTGACAGTTCAGGGCACATAAACATGACTACAGTCAGCAGTCGATATGGTAACGAGTCTAGTAGTATAAACATGGGGTAGCCCCCATGGCCAGAGAGCCAGATAATTAAACATGGGGTAGCCCCCACGGCTGGATTGCCAGAGTAAACGGGAATAAACAAAACACGTTTTCAACTATGGGGTAACCCCCACGGCAAGGATGCCAGTTAAAGGAAACTGTTTTTGGAACAACTTAAAACAAACACCCAACTGTAAACTCGCTCAACATTGTTGTTGACTCGTTACTACATGCTTTGCAGGTCAATAGGTTTAGCAGGAGCTTGCATGGGGAAGAGTCATTGTGGAGCATGGACATTGAGTGTTCATGATGAACTTAAACATTATTAACTTATGCTTTGGTTTTTGACATTATGCTTCCGCTTGCTACTTAAACTATGTTTTTGATTTGGACACCAATTATGTTGTGTTGGATTCTATGTTACTTATGCTTGTTCAATATGATTGGTGGCTTGATCCTGGCCAGTCACGCCTCCAAGTGGTGATACTCCGCAGGTGGATTTTGGGGGTGTGACTGATTGGTATCAGAGCCATTGGTTATAGAGAACTTGGTTTTAATAAGGGAAAAAGTTTTTGTTAAAACCAGACTATAACCTGAACAGTGCTCAACGATCCACAACGACGCTTCGCTCCACGTGCAAGACTCGACATTCTAGGTGATATGATTTATGTTTACATTGCCTACTTGCTAGATTACATAGAACTTTGCTTATGGTATGTTTAGATAAACGTAACCACTATTGTTTGGAAACACGTGTGTGCTTACTCCCTTCTGTCGTCGTACTTTCGCGAACCCCTCTCACTCATGTTTTCCGTGATATGAAGATCATGGCTGGACGCATTAACATGACTCAAGCCCAATTGATGGCTCTGATTAACCAACAAGTTGCTGCGGCACTTGCAGCCGCACAAGCAGGAGGTCAACCTACACAGCCTCCTGTGTGCACTTTCAAGACCTTTATGGACTGTCGACCTAGTACCTTCAGTGGTACCGAAGGAGCTGTAGGTCTCCTCCACTGGTTTGAAAAGCTCGAATCTGTTTTCGAGATGTATGAATGCCCTGAGGCTCGCAGGGTGAAGTATGCTACCAGTACTCTCGAGGGTATAGCGCTCACGTGGTGGAACGCTCAGGTTCAAATGCTGGGGTTGGTTGCAGCTAACGCCACTCCATGGAACAATTTTAAGGAAATGATTAAGGAAGAGTACTGCAATCGTGATGACATTCACAAACTGGAGGTAGAGTTCTTCAACCTAAAGATGACGGGGTCAGAAATTGAAGCGTACACAAAAATATCGAACGAGCTGGCTATTTTGTGCCCTACCATGGTGGATCCTCCCATCAAACGTATCGAACTGTACCTCAAGGGTTTAGTGCCAGAAATTCAAAGTCATGTGACTTCAGCTAACCTCGCCACCATCTAGCAAGTTGTTCAATTGGCTCATCGTCTCACTGATCAGGCGGTGGAGCAGAACAGGTTACCAAAGCGTATTGGTGATACAGCTACTTCAGACGCTCCTAGTGACAACAAGCGGAAATGGGATGGAGCTTCAAGCAAAGGTTCAACTTCTGTTCAATCTCAGTCACAGCAGAGAAGGACTGACGACTACAAGAGCCCTGGTCAGCAAGCATCTGGTAGTCAAAGTCAGGGCAAGTACAGGGGAGTTCACCCCAAATGCAATCGTTGTAACCTACACCACAGCGGGCCATGCACCAGGAGTAACTATCATCGGTGCAACAAGCCAGGCCACGCCGCAAAGGATTGCAGAAGTTTATACCCCGCGAATCAGAATCGTCAGCAACAACAAGCCCCACAAAACCAACGCCAGCAGTAGCAGCAGCAAGGTATCAACAAAGGGTGCTTTCAGTGTGGAGCTGAAGGCCACTTCAAGAGAGATTGTCCCCAACTGAACCAGAACCAGAACAACAACAACAATAATAACAACCAGGGGAATGGAAACAACGGAGGTAACAACGGCAATGGTGCAAGGGGTCGTGTGTTCGTTATTGGCCAGGGTGAAGCGAGGAATAATCCCAATGTTGTGACGGGTAAGTTCCTACTGGACGACTTTTATGTTACAGTTTTATTTGATTCGGGTGCCGATACTAGCTACGTGTCCTTAAAAGTTAGTCAAATGCTTAAGCGTACCCCAACATTTTTGAACA